>VZSR01000824.1:3991069-4035137 GCA_013398615.1 Brachypodius melanocephalos
CTGTGACTGCAGGGATCAGTGTGCAGATTGTGACTGCAGGCTGTTACCCAGCTAGACTGTGACTGCAGTTCCAACAACAGGTTCTAACTGCAGACCCAGACTGACCTCACACCAGTAATTCTCTCTCCCCAGGATCCTTCTTCTTCATGAGCCCCTCATTCCCTCTTCCTCAAAATTCCTCCTCCCCTCATAGCTCACCCACTCCCTTTTATCACACTTGTCTTTACTGGACATAGCTGTGACTCATCAGGGGTGAAGCAGTATTGGGTAATTAACACTGAGTTACTTATAGGGGTGAGGTCACCTGTGTTCCCTTCTCCTACACTGAGGGGGAGTCTGTTCCTCTGCCACCCAGCTCCTCATGTGTACAAGGATTTCAACACCTGTGCCTTGTGCTCCACTAGGAACTGGAATTGATCCTTGCCCAATAAGCTCCTAGTGCTGAATTTTGGAGCCATGTCTTGCACAAACTTGTTTGTAGATGGACACAAAGCGCAGTGTCATGGAGTAGAAGTTGCAGTAAATCTCATTTTGGGGACATGGACAATGGTATTTAAGATATTAGATTTAACACCTTTTCCTTTCTCAGAGAGGGACAACATCTCAGAACTGAGCGTCAGAGTGGCAAAAAATTACATGAGGATTTAAATTTTTTTTTAATATATATTTTTATTGGATAAAATGCAGCAGCAGAGGGCACAGACAATTGTTTCACTCAAGGCATCACCAATTCCAGCCCTTTCTTGCCTACCCTATCTGCATTCAAGTTACATCATGACCTGCTACATTTAGTTCTGTGTTTGCATTTAAGTGGATGAATTGAGTCACTCTGTATCAGCAGAAGTAAAAATAGAAGCTAAAACATAAAATGAGCCATAAAAGAAGGAACTCTTTGAGATAAAGGGAAACAGTGGTGTGGCTGAGGTGGAAGATTCATGGCATTTTGATAAGTCAGAGGCTGAGACCAGGAGTGAGGGTAGTGAGAGTGGCTCCAAGGAGAATCAAACAACTGCGTCAAAAAACCCCATTGTGATCTAGAGGAGAGCCAATGCTCTTAACTGGTATTTTATTATTTTAAAAGACAGATGATTTCTTTTATTTAGACAAACAGGATAAAGTAAATCTCATCTATCTGCTTTTGTTGAGTACTGCATTGAATGTCACTGCTAAAGTGAGAAAGGGTAGAGATTAAAAAATGTAAAGTGAGCCAGAAACTGCCTGTCAGGGAGACAATCATGGAGTTTCTAGGAAAGGGAGTAACAAGGTAGAGTGTAGGCAGTGATGAAGTCCCTCAGGGTCTACTTTTAGACCTGTGAGTTTCTACTCTATGGATTGGGATCAATGGCTCCAAAACCCAAGGATTTTTTTCCAACTAACTTGGTCAGTTTAAAGGCCTGTTTGGGTAGGTATGGGTCAATAGCAGGACTATAAACGATGAACTCCTCCTGTGGGAACTGATGGAGTCTTAGTCAGCAGATGTTTGTGTGCCACAGTCCTGTAGGGCTGGAGAAAATGCAAACGTCATTACTGGACATAGTAGAGAAGGGAAGAATTCCTGAGACTAGGCAGGACTTTTCATTACTGCTTATCTAGAAAAGTTTGCTCAGACCTTCTTAGCTCAGGAAATACGGATTCAGCCTTGAGGGGCTCTTAGTGTGCTCAGGAGCCAGATAGAGGCAATTAAAATCCTGGGTTTGGTTAATCTTGCAGTGTGCAGGTGGAAAGGGGAGATAATGTTGCTCTCTTAATAGATCAGGAGAACAGCAGGAGGGAGATAGGGGAGCCACTCAAGCTGAAGGACAAAGGCAGAAATAGGAAATGACTATCAGCTGTTTAAGACAGACATTCAAGATATCAGAAGACGACTTGAAGCTGTCAGAGATGTGAAGCACTGGGACAAGAGGTGAAGTAGTACTAATGGAGACAAACAGACTGTGATGGATAGTCCTGAGTCCTCTCAGAGCAGAGGTTTGTACTCTATGACCCTCTGGTCTCAAAGCATTTAAATAAGAAATCTCCAGCTGTAGCATTCAGGAAGAGCTGCTACAGTGAAATAGGGTTGCATGAGCAAAAATATATAGGCAGCTTTACTACTGATAAAATTTTGTCAGTGAACTGAAGCAGCATCTGCTTAACAGTACATAACATGTGAATTCAGAATATAACACTGAATGTGTTGCTGAATGCATTAGAACTCAACAGGGAATTTTGAAAGAAAGTAAGGAATCTGCTTAGACTATCACTTTATCTTCCAGGAAGTCTGATATTTAAAACTAATGCTTAATAATGGTTTAAACAAAGTCCTAAGAGCATTCTCGTGGGTACTGTGTTTTGGTTGGGTTTTTTAAAGAGAAATAAAGACAAAAGAGGGTTTAACTCATCTGCCCTAAAATACTCAGTAACACCTCCCTCTGCCCCTTATTGTATTTAATACCTCATATTATTGTGCTGAGTTGTCATTTTCATTCCATCAGTATGTAAGAAAGGGACATGACCATGCAGGAGAACACAATGATAATATTTTGCATCCTGGAGATGTGACCTTTGTGTATTTTTAGGAGCCATAATATTGCATCAAAGCTACAGATGAATGTTATTTAAAATGAATTATGCTTCTTGAGGTTTTAAGACTTCACATTTGAATTATTTGTATTTTAGACTAGACCTGCTGGACATGGGATTTGGTTGCAGAAATCTAGATGATCCCTAGAATTAAGAATGAGCTGAGCTCTAGTCCTGAATATTACCAGAGGAGATAATACTCCTCAACAGATACTGGCTGCTGCTTTCAGGAGACTCTGCCATGGAAGTAATAAAAGGCCTGAAGTGGTTTCTAAGAAAAATAAGTGAGTTCTAAGAAAAATAAACCCTGGAGAAGGACAGTTCCAACCAGCATCATGGCATCAAACATCCCACACTGGATGGTGTTAATGGAGCAAGAGAGGAACATGAAAGCCCTGACTTCAACTCCTAAGTAGTCACACAGGTTGTGTGTGTGAACAACAGCAGAAACTGCATTATGCGTTGTACCACAAACTGACCTCAGCCTCCAACTCTCTTCCCTGTCTCCAAAACCTCCATGTGAAAATGATCAAAATTCTAAAACATTTATGACCTCTGTGTTTTCTGTGACTCTATAAAGAGTGTTTGGGCATTTTGCGATAAAGGCACTGGTTGTAAAACTCGTCCCCTACAATTACAGACTGCAGTGGCTGTGTTTAGCTCTCAGTGTGTCTCCAGCTCCTGTGGCTTGCAGCACAGCGTTCACATTCCAGAGATGCCAGTGACTCTCTAGCTAATTACAATATCCCTGGCACTATTTATATTTTCCCACTAAAGCACGTGGTAGCACAAGAAAACTGGAGTGTCCAGGCTGCTGGACCTGCAGAATGAGCGCATCCGACCGATGTCCTCCTGGGAAAAAAGTGTATTTGTGGTGCCTGTGTGACAGGCATTGTGCCCTCCCTTTGCACTTGGCAGTCTCCTTGGGAAGCTCCCAAGAGGCCAGTGAACAGTCCATGAACACCTGCAGGGATTTGTGAGGGAGCACTGCCTTGGGACAGTAGATGCCCAGACACAGCGGTCCCCAGCAGAGACTGCCCGTGTGCAGTGATGCTGGAGCTGGCTGCTCCTGCAGACACCACCACTCTCCTCTCCATCCTCAGGGATACACACACAGGCAGCACTGGAAGCAGCTGTGACATTTGTGAGAAATGGGGCAGAAGGATGAAGCTTTGCTGTGCCGTGGCACAGTCCCTTTGCTCTCATGTTTTTCACTGGCCCATCACTAGGCAGTGCTCATGGGATAAGCTCAGGGCTTGTTATTTCCTTCTCCCCCCACCATTTTCTATAGAAGTCCCCCAGAAAATGTGAAACTGCTCTGAGCTGAGTTTGCAACTGAGTTCCTGTCATACAGACATCTGGCAATCGTGGCTGTAACTCCTGAGAAGCAAACAGGGAAAGGAACAGCTGACCTGTAACTGTAATCACAGGAATTTGTGAGTCTCCTGTGAGCTGCAGAAATTGGCTGGGCTTGTGCTGTGAGATGGATTTGTCCTCTGGGCTGGTAGATGAGATACCTGCAGTGCAGGTGACCTTATTGAGGTGCTGTTGGCTCAATTTTTGGAGTCTATGTATAAGTCTTAGAAAGAGCAGCTGAGAGACCTGGGGGTATTTAGCATGGAAAAAAGGAGGCTCAGGAGGGACCTTATTGCTCTCTACAGCTCCCTGAGAGGAGGGTTTGGTGAGCTGTGTCTCTCACATCGAGTAACAAGTGACCAGAGGAAATGGCCTCAAGTTGTGCCAGGGCAAGTTTTGTTTGGATATTAGGGAAAATATCTTCACTGATAGGATGATCAAGCCTTGGAAAAGGCTGACCAGGGAACTGGTGGAATCACCATCCCTGGAAGAATTCTAAAGACATGTAGATGTGGTGTTTGGGGACATGGCTTGGTGATGAACCTGGCAGTGTTAGGTTAATGGCTGGACTCAGTCTTAGAGATCTTTTCAACCTTAATAATTCTGTGATTCTACCATTCCACTGTGCAATAGTTAATGTTACAGCCTAGATCACTGCATTTAAAAGGTCTTTGAAGTTTTTCAGAGGTTGACAAATGGTTCACTTGTGTTCAAAAGCATTTTAATATCCAGTAACTAAAAAAACACAATAGGTCAAGCAGGCCAATGATTACCAATAAATCATCTGTGACTTCTGAGCATAGCCACTGCAGTCCTGTGGGCTGGCTCTAAGCTGTGCATGCCCAGTGTTCAGACTCACCAGTTATCCAACATGGGGACCATGGTTTCTTTAAGGTGTGTGGGTTCTTTCTTTGTGTGCCAAGGTATTTGCCTTCTACAGAAAACTAAAGAATTGGCGAGAGAAAATGTACAGTCCTCCAGCAGGGAGTAGGGAGTCATCAAAGCGTGCATCAGGATTAGGAGCATGGAAATACTAGAGCATCCTCTAAAGTATGCACAACGAGGCTGACACCAACAGAGCTGGGGAGAGTTCTCAGAATTAGAAAAAAACATGTTTTATTTTTTTTTTTTTTAATATGGTCAGAGACATAGCTGTTACACAAGGCCATGGATCTCAATGGATTCCTGACATGGGGAATGACCTGATAACATCAGGTCTGTGCTGGAGCAGGTCGCCTGGCTGAGAGTCTCAAAAAATCAGAAAATATGGAAAAGGAAAGCTGAATTTACTTTAAAATGTGCTTCTGCAGGAAGTAAACTGGTAACTCCAGAGCAGTCCCTGTGGAAGCCTTTCTCTGGTCTGAGTCCCAGCAATGACAAATTCTGATATCTGCATTCACAAGGAAGGTTTAACAAGGCTTAATCATGCACATGAAAGTGATTCTTTGACTGGTAGTATTTGCTTTCTCCCAGAAGTTAAACAATCCAGGTAGTTTTCTTATTCCAGTGCATTTGAGATTGATGAAAAGGAAATAAATTCAATTTTGACTGTTCATACCCCAAGAAGCAACCAATCCTTTGGCTATAACAAGACTAATAGGTTGTCTAACTGTGATAAACTTTTAGATATTTCTCAGTCCAAATATTTTTGATTAATTCTCCTTCAGAAACCATTCCATGGATTTTTCATCAGTGCAAGCTTTCTGGTTATTGTGGACACATGAGGGGAAGAAGGCATATATAGCATCTTAACAAAATACTGCTAATTCTTGGAGTTAAATTCTTGGTCTTTCTTATGAGAATTCTCTCTGATGACTGCTGTGGCCAGGTTTTGGGGTACTGGTAGGTCTCATCTGTTTTGTACTGGTCACCTGGCATAAGCAACCATGGCAGTCTCCTAAAGAACAATCCCTAACTGCTTTAATGTTAGGCCTTGTTCATCACACCTAAAATTAATGGGAATATTTTTATCTTCATGAGCAGCCTATTGATCGAGTTTTCTTATAGCCCAGACAGCATTACAAGGAGAATCTGGCAGGTCTTAGTAAGATGTTTTTCCTTAAATATATTTTCTTAAAAGTAATACTACTTGCTTGTACCGAGGTCCTCCCTTCCCCACTTCTATCCCAAGGGATGACTTTCCAGATGTTCCATTTTATGATTTTCTGGAGGAACACAGAGCACCTTGATACCTGAGGAACTCAAAAGAGGCCATCAAAACAGAGGAACTAATTAAAATCAGAACCTAATACAACTAGTCTCAGGTAAATTCAGCTGGTGCAAGCCTATCTGGCACACAAAGGACATCAAAAGAGTAATGAACTCCTGTTTAATCTTGTAAATCACTGGAGCAGGAAGCAGCTGAAAGAGGGCCTGTGGCACCAAGCCGAGTGTCCATTACTGAGAAAATGAGGATGACTTCAACACAAGAAAAGCCTTCAGTAATGAGGCAGAGTTAAGTGTCAAAAACAGCTTTCAGTGTTGTTCAATATGCCACTTGCAACTGTTTGAAAACTGAGGAGGCAAAACAGTAAGAGAGAAGCAGGGGACACATGCAGATAAACAGAACCATGCATCACATAAAGTGGTGTGTTATTAACATGGGATTGAAAGGTGCTGCCTCAGAGGCAGCTGCTGTATACATGAATTTATTTCCTGTTTTTACAGCAGGCTGGGGGTTAGATTACACCAGCCTTTACACAAGGTGGGGTGGCTAGAATTGTGTATTCATTTACTTGCTTCTGTTTTTCAATTCTCTCTCATACTGTATCTTTGGCATGATTTTCTTACTGGTTTATATTCGTTTTATCTTTCCTGAAGTGTTATCTTTTCTTTCCTGTGTAAAGATACCAAGTGCTGTACTTTCCCCCCTCTGTTTTGGCTGAAACTTTAGACTGATATCTCTGAAAGAGTGGTCCCACATTTCAGTCCAGTGACAGACTGCTCACCTGCCTCTCTGCCTCTGGAAGATTGCTCCTTTTTGAAGTATAACTCCATTGTGTACCTCAAGTAAGGGTTCTGCTCCTCATAATCCCCAAAGTGGATTGGTGCTGGAGGTGAGATCAAACTCCTTTTTGTGGTCTTACTGAGATTCTTGTAGCTTGCTCCTTTCTTGGGGTCAAGGAAAAGTAGAAATTGTGTCTTCCAGTGCTGTGATGGAGAGTAAGCAAACCAGGATCAGTAAGCCAACAGCCTGAGTGGTGGCATCATGTACCAGGGGTAAATCTGATATATAAATTTTATAAAATTTAGACCATCTAAAATATGCTCTAAGCCACCTTACTGAATATGACCTAGAAGGTACTAGCCTTGCTGGAAAATACCTCTTTCATGCTGGTGTAAGACCTGTTCTACCTGCTTTAGCAAAACCTCATCATTAGCTTAAGCTCTTAGCTGCTCTCCCTACTGGAATCTGGGGATCTGGTGAGAAGAAAGTTGGGTCAGCATGAAGTGCTGCTTGAATCCCAGCTGGAACATCAGTGGGAAAAAAGGTTAATAGCAAGAACCTCTTTAAAGCACTCTTGAGGCCCTTAATCTGTAGACTCTGGACAGTTTTATAGTTTCAAAATTCCCTTGCAAGCTTCTTATAAAATTTAGCTAACTAATTTTTTAAATGACCTCTTCAACCCATTTAGTCATCATTGCAGTGCTTCATGCAGGGCTTGTGAGCAGCCAATAAATCTCTGTTTTGTTCCTCCAGAGGTGCAGTCCTTAATGTTTTGGAGGTAAGTCAGGGAACCACTGCTGACTGATGATGCTGAATCAAACTGCTGGGAGAGCTGAATGCGGCGTGAATTACCCATGCAATTACAAGCTGCTCCTTTTTCCATTTTTTGCTGGAGAGGTAGAATACAGTGAAAAAAAAAACAGGGCAAGAGGACACAACTCTAATCCTTCGTAAGTGTTTGGAAATAATTTCTTCTGACAGCCAGAGATATTTGGAAAAAAAATTTGCAAACATTTGCAATGGCACAGGTGTAAACAGTGAGAGCTGCAAGAGTCATGCACCTGCTCTTGTGCAATGCATTCGACAGTGCTGCATGTCATGCTTGTCTCTAAATTGGAGAGATATGGATTGGACAGATGGACATTTGTATAAGGAATTGGATGGGCTGGCATTCAAACTGTTGTGGTCAATGGCTCAATGCCCAAGTGGAAACTTAGTGGTAAGTGGTGTTCCTTGGGATTGATATTGGGGCTGACACTGTTTGACATTTGTTTTAGTGACATGGACTGTGGGATTGAGGCACCCTCAGCTTTGTTTGCTGAGCACACCAAGCTGTGAGTACAGTCACACATACTGGAAGGAAGGGATGGCATCCAGAGGGACCTGGAGAGTCTGCAGAGGTGGGGCTGAACCTTATGAAGTTCAGCAAGGCCAAGTACAAGGTCATACATGTGAATCAGAGCAATCTCAAGACCAAATCCAGGCAGAGAATGTGTTGATTGCAGCCCTTGAGGAGAAGGACCTGGGGGTGCTGGGGAATGAGAAGCTCAGCATGTCTTGGTCATGAGCACTTGCAGCCCAAAAAGCCACTTGTGTCCTGGGCTGCATCCAAAGCCCTGTGGGCAGCAGGTTAAGGGAGGGGATACTGCTCCTCAGTTCTGTCCTAGTGAGAACCCCTCTGGAGTGCTGCATCCAGCTCTGGGGTACCCAGCATGACAAGGAAGTGGAACTGTTGGAGAAGGTCCAGAGGAGGCCACAAAGAAGCTCAGAGGGCTGGAACACCTCTGCTGTGAAGACATGCTGAGAGATCTTGGGATGCTCAGCCAGGAGAAGGGAGAGGGCCAGGTGTGGATTTTCTTATCTTCTTTTCTTCTGTTACAGCTGGGATTAAATGCCTGAGAGACACAGTTCACGTTTGGACTCAGATGTTTATTAATGCTTATCTATAGTACAGTCTCACAAGTTGTGAGTTCTTGCTAACAAAGTGAAAAATAGCTCTGTCTCTATCTCTTTCCAAGTTCTTTTAAGCACAAATTGTCCAATTATAAAAGGGCACCTAGGTTATTTTTACTTTTAACCCAATAACCAACCACCCGTGGTCTGCAATGTGGACTTTTCTACCCAATTACAAGAAACCACCCAAACCCAGGAAGAAGAAGGTGAAAAAGAATAACTTAACATATGCCTTAAATCCTCCCTCTTGCTTTATATATATTACTATATACTAAAGCCTTAAATTCTAAGTTTTCCACCTTGTGATATTACACACTTCTATTCAAACTACACACCCATAATCCCAGTGCTGTCACGCAATTTTGGAAGCCTGTTCCATAACGTCCGGTCAAATGCAGTGTTCTCTTGAAGGTCAGTTCCTGTTAGCACAGAAATCCTAAAATTCTCAGTGCCCAGGGTTCCAAAAGCCAGGGACACCTTGCAACCTTCAGTACTTAAAGGGGGCCAAGAAGAAAGCTGGAGAGAGACATTTCAAAAATGCATATGGCGAACAGACAGGGGTAAATGGCTTCACACAGGAAGAAAATAAGCTTAGCTTGGATGTGGTTGAAGATTCTTTGAGATGGACGCTTCAGTGAGATCTTAAAAACATGCCTAAAATCTGGTACTCACTCAGCTCTTAACAGGGTTTCTTTTCCAGTGGAGGAAGAAATGTCAGGAATAGCAGAAATACCCTAGCAGATACTGGCTACTAAAACAATAGCAGCAACATGTGCTGAATAAAGTAAGGGGTCTCTCCTTTGAGATTTGGACACTTCTACTCCAGCCTTGAATTGAGACACATCTTGGCTGTCCAGAAATAGCTGCTTTCAGCATAGAGCATTGTGGAGGACAAGGATGCCAAATGTTTAGATACAGGAGAAAAAAAATAACCTCATCTACACTCTGCCTTGACATAACCGATTGCCAGACCTATCTCATTAAATACACCGTGTAACCTTATTTTATGGCATGACAGTATATTTTTTCCTCTTTTTTTTAGAGTATATGTTAGCACAGAAATGAAGTAATGTAACAAAAACTAGGGCTCCTTACAGTGGCAATAACCTTGCAGACCGTCCTGTAGGAGTTAAAAGGGGCACTGAGGGCACACAGGCTCTTCCTTGAGGGACAGGAAATCTGTGAAAATTTAACTTTCAAGACTGCAGAGATGTTAGAAAAGTTCATGTATTTGCTGAAAGACTCCCAGATATTACTGTTTTTCATAGGAATTCATACACTGCCCTGGTGTACAATAAAGTTCAGTGCCACTGATCATCCTCCAGTAAAAGTAGCATGAGCTATTTTATCACAGATTTAAACAGACTTATCATTTTTAAACAGATTGCTGTTTTCAGAAGTGTCAGTGCACCAGCAGGTGATGACAACTTCCCTGATCATGGCTATTGGTGATACTTCATCAATGCATTGACAAAGTTGATAATTCAGCTGGGAGTTCCCACATTCCTCTCCAGCTTTTTGTGTCACCAAAAACTCTCACAATTAGAAGTAGTCCAGTTGTTCACCCTGAGAGTGTTATCTTGGGATCCTTGGGAACACAAAGCAAGAGACTTTTTTTCAGAGAGAAGTCAATGACTGTCCTGCTTTGAGAAACCTTTCCAAATGTGCTCAGTGCTGTTTCCTGGCTGTTAAAACTTACATCTTTTGCTTTCTTTTTTTCCTGGTTTTTGTGTTTTTGTTTTTTATTTCCCTGAAGACAGGAGAGTCAGGAAAATCTCAACCTGCACAACAGTTTCCACCATGCTACCCATATCAGATCCTTAATGGAGCCAGGCCCATATTCAGGGCAACCAGCCAAGACCCATTTAATCAGGTTTTTAGATAATAATCTTGTAACAAACGTTGTAGGGTCACAGGATGGGTACAGAGCTGTTGGATCACCCTTTGGCCATGCTTTAAGGCATTGGGAGCGCTGTGGACATTGGTCCTGCAAAAGAAAATCTGGCTGCATGTTAAAGTTAGATGATGTATAAATTGTTCAGTGCCAAGTTTTGCCATCTTCTCCCTGCAACAGAAAGATCTGGGTGTGTTTTCTGATTCTGGAAAACAGGCTGCTTCCTGTAAGGAGGTTATAACTCTCAAGCAGTCAGACATTCGGCTGATTTGATCAGCAGAGCAGTGCATAAGAAATTACTTTTCAAGCCAAGTATGCTGTCACAAATCTGAGCTTCTCTTTCAGCTCACTGTTTTAATTTTAATATGGACTAGGGTCTGCTGGCTTGCAGGAGATGTAATCATGTTAGAGGGTTTCAGTGGCCCCATATTGTTTCAGAAGCTGTAATGAAGTAAGAGGCTTAAGATCAAAGAGCATCTTATTAAATGCCATGTTTATGGCATTACTGATTAAGCAGTTTATGAGCCAATTGGGAAACCACACCTGCCCTGCTACACAAAAAGCCACCTTTTAAATCACAGCTGCTGAGAACAGGAAAATTCTATGCTTTCACCCTATAGTTGTGCATGGTGCAAGAGGTAACAGCATCTTTGCCCTTGATAATTTAGGCAGGTCTGTTCTTTCCCATTGACTTATAGGGAGGATTGGGAAGTTACATGTGGCATCTCATTTTCCATATGCCACTGATGATATGGTGCCTCTTTGGTGGTGGGAAAACCAAAGAACAGACTATTTCTGCTGCAACTCCAGCACAGAATTGCTGTGTGACACATTTAACTCTTCGGGGAAAGATCTCATTGAACAGTTTTTACTGCATTGTTAGTGAACAAACACTGCCAGGTGAGATGTTCTGGTCAGATGTTGCAGAAATGATCACAGCACTGCTTATTTTTTACATTAGTGTTGTAACTCAAGACTAAAAAAATCAAAATTAAAAGTTTCATGCTGTCTCCTTCACAATCCCAGTTCCATTCCTAAAGTCAAGAGAACATAATCTATGCAAAGGGCTTCCAGGCACACAAAGTAAACAAAATGATAGCAATAATAGTAGTAATATTTATACTAACACTAGTAATACTACTAGTAGTGATAATAGTGATGATAATAATATATTTGCTTGTCCTTCAGCTGAAACAATCTTAGAGGTTCCTTTAATTCACAAATACCTTTGGAGGTTTGCCTAAGTGTTTACTTTGTGTGTTCCACTTGGGGAATCTGCCTTGATTACTTTCTCAGCTCAAATAACAATATTTTGGGTTTGTTTGTTTGTTTGTTCTTCAGAACAGATTTTCAAAATCATAGCTGGTTAATCAAGCTGAATTTAAAAATCTGCAACCTTTATGCAATTCTGATGGCAAATAAGGCAATGTGAATATAAGTTTTCTGGGATTTGGTAACATTTTTGTCCTCTTTACTTCTGCTTTACTCCTGCACAAAATGGATAGCATTCCCTGTAAGCAGAATACATCTCAGACAACTTCAGCACTCTGAAAATTCCTGTCTGTTAGAGCTCTCTTTCTGCTGAAAGGAAGGAGGCACTCAAGGTGTGGGTTCAGCCTGGCTTTAAGATGAGTTGTCTTAATGACTGCTAAATTTCTCTGCTGAATCACAAGGAAACTGAGGAAACCTGCATCCATCATATGTCTCCTTTTCAGACAGCTAAAATTAGGTGAGATGCATCTCATTCTTGGCAGAGTTCTTAATTTTTTGGTGTATGGCCTGATGACAATTTTTCTGTAATTCTGTTGAAATCTTTCAGCAACCAAAATGTCCCTTACCTTTAAGGGCTTCGGTTGTAAATGGAGTATCCAAGAGTGGAGGTTATCTCACCAGTTAGACAATGTTTAAATTTGGCACAGAATAAATTAATAGTGTGATTAAAATAAAAAACTCTTTGCTTTTGAATGTGGACTCTGACACACCTAAGGACTTAACTTTTCCCTGGATCTACATTACGTCTTTCAAAGAGCCATCCTCATTCATGAATTAATTAAAAAATAGAGCAACCAACTTTTAATTCGCTAATCCATAGTCTGAATAAAAGAAAAAACATTCTATTATGATTTACTTTTGTGCTTTATCCAGTCTGAAACGTAAATGGGATTATGTTGTGAGAGCGTGACTTATTTTCATTACACTGAATTCTGTCTGCAAAATAGTTTTGATAGCCATGTTTATGGTTCATGGTGTTATTTAGGTTTTTAGAAGTGCACTTAGATAGGAAATTCAGGAAAAAAAGACTAAGAAATTGAATCTGACTCTCGTTTCCACTGAAAAAGCATCCCCGTGTGCACAGCTTCAGAGTTGCTCATGATGTGAACATTCATTTGAGTTGTCAGAGATAACGAGAGCAGCTTTGGGCCTGAGCTCATGATGGGAAAACTTGGCAGGAACTTCCTGTCACTGCATCTTGCACTTGTGCATTTTTAGCAAGAGAGCTTTACAAGACCTGTGAAGTGAGCAGGATTTCACAGCTTGAGGCCTCTGGTGACTGGACATAAGGATGTCACCTGGGCAGCATTTCAGCCTCCACCATCCACAGCTCCTCTCCTGTGAGTGGTTAGAAATTTCCTTTCTCATTCAGAGTGGTCTCTTCCTGCCAGCAACACTCAGTTACTTCCCTCAGTTCCTGTGGCTGGTGTGGATGAGGGATGTGTTCTGCAGGGTGGAATGAGCTGTACGGACAAGTCATAGTGTTGTTTGTGACAGCCAGGAGGGAGCTCTCATGGTCTGGTGGGGTCTGTTTACCCTGATTTATGGCTGCAGTCGTGGCTGATTGCAGTGTGTCAGAGGGATGTATCACTGGAGTTGCTGCAGAGGTGATTATGAGGTGCAGCCATGATGCCCTGGAGCACTTTAGCTGCTTTATTTGCCCTCCCAAATGCCCAGTAACAGCTGAAAATGGAGTGGACAAAAAGGAAAAACTGTTGACAGCCAGGAAAGTTACTGTAACACTAAGGGCCTCAACTTGGCACCAGACAGCCTTTTCTGTCTTTGCAAACAATTAAGATTCTATTTCCTCAGAAGAAGCAATTTCTTCCAAAAAAGGTCCAGAAAATGATGTAAGCTTTACATTTTATTTGCTGTTTGCTTTTTTGATTTGCCTAGGTACTGGCCCACACAGGTGTTTGCCCCTATTTGTTTGTATAAAAGTGTAGAATAATATCATTAGATTGCTGCCTTTTCCTGTTGAAGCTATTTCCAAGCTCTGCAGTGCCTTTCAGCCTGAAAGGTTCAGGAGGACAACTAAGAAACCCAAGAATCTTCAGGCTTAATTTCATCACGTAAAAATGTGTATTTATCCTAGAAAAGTTTTAAGAGCTCACTAACTGAACAAAGTTGAAAAAACTGCCATAGTTTAAAAGCAATTTATCCAAGTAAGCTACACTTAATGTCACAAGGTTTGTGTGCTGGAATTACAAAACCAGGAGTTAATATGTGTAATTGTGCATGTTTGAGGGGGAGAAAATGTTGGAATAGCCTGAATAAAATTAAAACACATATTCTCTGCTCAGGTGCTCTCAACCTGCCTTTTACAGTGCCTTTGTCTCTAACTCCACAGCATGTTTGGTTCTGGGAGTGGCTGACTGATTGGATTTGCACCCTGTGGAGCCAGCTTGGAGCTAAAAGCAGGATGTTTGCATCCACACAGTCCTGCACCTCCAGGAACTGGATGCATTTGTGGCACCATTGTACCCCCACTGTCCCTCAGAGGGTTTAGCACCTGGGACTTTGTGTCACAAAACTGTGTGTTCCTTGTGCTGGGACCATGCTGATGCTGGAGCTGTGTAGACTCACTTGTGGGTTAAGCTTTAAGCTTAAGCTTGAGCTAAATCTTTAGCTAAAATACCTTGTTAAAACAAAGTCAGAAGCTTTAGGCAACTGTCTTCCACCAAGATTAACAACTCATGATAAGTTGGTTGGACTAAGTTGTATTAAAATTATATGAAAAATGCATGTGGTCAAGTTTCTTGGCCAAGTAGTTGTCAGTAAAGACCTGGACCATTGGAGTGGATACACAGTGGAGGTCCATGGATAAGGTGAGGGGGCTGGAACACCTCTTCTGAGGTGAAGAAACTTTGAGAAAGTTGGGGATGTTCAGCCTGGAGTAGTGAAGGCTCCAGGGGGACTTTCTCATGGCCTTTCAATACATTAAATGGTCTTGCAAAAAAGAAAGAGACCTTTTATCAAGGTCCGTAGTGATAAGACAAGGGGCAACAGTTTTAAACTGAGAGAGGGCAGATTTAGATTGGAGATAAAGAGTTAATTTTTTACAATGAGGATGAGGAGACACTAGACCAGATTGCCCAGAGAAGCTGTGAATGCCCCATTCCTGGAAGTGTTCAAGACCAGGCTGGGAGGACTTAAGAAATCTGACCTAGCAGAAGGTGTCCCTGCCCATGCAGAGGGGTTGGAGCTAGATGATCTTTGAAGGTCCCTTCCCACCCAAAACATTCTCTTATTCTATGAAATAAATGTTTCAGTCTGCACCTCTGCATTTTTCTGCATGGGAGTTAATGAATTATACAGCATTATCAGGATGTTGTGGCAATGCAAAAATTAGCTACTGATTTCTGGAAAACTCTGTTCAAGCCTGTGACAGCTTGAATTTAAGCTTGGCTTTGAGTTTTTTTGGGCTGAGAGGATAAGATCATATCAGCATGTTGTTCTGGCTTTTCCCAACAAGAACAAGTGCTGTTTGTAGGCTAAGAAAGCCATGTAAGTACAACTGGAGGCATGTCCCACTGCCTGATTAATGTCTTTTATTTATATGTCTGTAATGGATAGGATTTGACCTGATGGATTCATTCAGCGTGAAGCAGATTTTTGGAATGAAAGAAGATGGGATTCAGAGTGCTTATGTACGGCTTGGAAGCTTTCCTGTTGTTCAGAAAACTGAGTGAGTACTCCGGGTTTTCACTTTATTTTCATCTGAACCTCTGCCTTCCATTGTTTGGTTCCTCTAGGTTAACTCTGTAGTGGTTATCTGGTACCTACAGATATATTTCTGCTTTGAGCAGCTGCTTCAGTTCAGCTGGCACAGAATATGCACAGCATGGTCAGGAGCCTCAGCAGTAACTACAGGCTCCATCCTGGCAGAATATGAGTTGTGTTTGGTGTATCTATGTGGCTCTGAGGAGCAGTATCAAGACATTCACAAAAGAACTTAGGGCTTCATAAATAGCTTCTAAAGGGAATATTTGGTAGCACTCCCATTGAGACAGAAATTTGCTAAACACAAGAGACCACTTGCTGGTAGATGCTGTGACCAGTTAGTAAATATGGATCCTAGCCTTGTAGAAGAATGAGAAGTTTTTAATCCTGTGTCAGTAATGATTCAGTCCTTTGAGTCTTTCATGACCTAAGGCTGCCAGTTGTGTCGCACTCTATCACAAGTGTTTCTTTGGGTTGTCACTTGAGCCCTGCCAGCATTAGCCTTGAAAAGAGTGAGTGCATAATTTCACTGAGTAACTACAGCCATAGATTGAATTGTCATCATTAACATTTTTGCAATAAATTTCTCAGTGCTGGTTTGAACTTTAGCTTAAAAAAATCAATAATGCTTCTTTCCTTCTTATGGATGAGGGCTGTTATTTTTTATTCTGCTTTTAGCTCTTTTTCTTAGCTCACTGAATTTTTGAGATTATGAATTACATTTGCTTGATTTCACAATTCTTTTTTTCATCCTGGAACCAACAGGATTGATATACTTTTTCCCTTCTCTTCTTTCTCCGTGTAAACACAATTAAAAAAAATGTACTGAGAAGAAAGCTGTTTTCTCTAGAGTCCATAAATGATACCAAGTCTAAGGGTAAACAGAGTCATGATCAGAGATCTGATTCAACACAACCAGATAAAGACATCTTAGGTTTGGTGTATATATATAACTGGTCTGAGTGTGGATGGGAATAAACTGTAAACCTATTTCACTTGCATGGGAATAAACCTATTTCATTTGTCTCACTGTGGTCTCTGGGTCCTGGGTGATACCATGACAAATAGAGCAATTCTTGGAGTATAAGCAGGAACTGTCAAGTGTGAGCTGATAATCTTCATATCACACAGCTCAGTCACCACTGCTGCTGTGTCCAGCCTTATTTTCCATAACTCAGTAGGTAGAAATGGAGTGAATGAAAGTTTGAAGGTCTGTGAAGCAAGTGTGATGGTGAGAAATCCAAGAATTGTAGTGTAGACAGGTAAAATTAGGAAGCAGCCAACAACTGAAGGGATCATTCTCTGTAAGAACCTCTGGGAAATCAAAGCTTGGTAAAGGGTCTTTGAATAAGGCTCACAGTAGACTGAAAGTCAGTGGCTACTTGACATCAAAAACCAGCAGGGAAGAAAGGCATGCTTTTAAGGATGAATCTAATTAACCACTGGAGAAAGTTAGCATGGGTTACAGAGAGTTGTCTGTTTGAATCTCTTTTTCAAAGTAAGGGTTGAAGAACATTGGTTTTGTTGTGTGTGTTGTTTTCTCAGAAATACTGAGGGAGTGAAGCCAGACCAACCAGCTATGACAGCTTTCCATCTGCTCAGATTACACCCATTTATTTCTTGTTGCTGTTGCCCTTAAAATAGGCAGAATATTTTATCACCCAGGAAAATTAAAACATCCTTAATTAGTAGATTGAAATGAATAAAATTCCTTTTGAATTATTCTGAAACATGGAATTCAAGGAGGACTTTCACGTTTTCAGCCTTTTGTATTGTAACTTCCACACTCCTGTGGTTTGGGAACGAACCCAAAGGATATAACACCATGAAGGGTGTTTGCATATTTGGTTCATTTTAGCATTTCTGTGCCAAGACTCTGAGATGCTGCATATGGGGTCATTGCTCACAGAAAATGAAATCTTGTAAAGCTGCACAAAACCGATAACTGGAATAATAAACCAAACAAAAACATCTGTCGTGGCTCACAGATAACCTCCAGCAATGTTTAGCAACTGATAGCAACATCTCATAATTATATACAAAATCATTAACTGAGTAATATATGTAATTCACTTTATTATCTGCTTAAAGGATTTGTATTCTTTTATACAAGCAATAGTACTTTTACAAAGTGCCAGATTAGCTGTCTGGGAAATGTGCCTACCCATCTTCTGATCTGTAACCTACAACTATGAACTTTCTTCCTCTTTGTGGTGAGGCATCATCTGTGAGCAAACAAACCCAGCAGCCACAGCTTGACTTCAGTCAAGGATCACTGAGGCACTCACAGGTCTCTCTAGCTGTCTGAGGACTGGCCCCAAAATCTGGCTGGTGGTTTTCTCCACTCCTCATGTAACTGGAGCTGTCCTACTGCTTGTTCATGGCTCCTCGGTGGATCTTCTGGCCAAAACTGTGCTGCAGACTTCTGGTTTTGGATGCTCAGGCTTATTTCTCATTACTGGTGTCTTGCCTAATGCCAAGATTTAGTCTCACTCTTGTTTGTCATCTATCTCTGTCTTCTAGTCATGACTCCAGGGCCTTCCTGCTGGCCATGTCCGTCCTCAGTTTTCTCTTGCCTGGTCTGGTTCCAGCCTGACTTGATCATTATCTTGGCTACCACCTCACAGACTCACCTGATGCTTGACCAGACTTCTGGTCAAGGATCTATTTGCTCTTTATATTGGCCCAGTGTTGTACCAATACAGAGTCTTGTGTTGTTTGGGGCATGATACCTTGGTGTGTTTTTCTGGGGACTGTATCTCCTGATGTCAGCTTTGACTTCAATCAAAGGTTTCTCCATGAGCACCTGCCCTGGTTTCATTTGTTTCCTTCCAAGACACGAAGTGGTACAAAAAGCCACCAAAAACTCCTGCACTAAACATGGAACTTGTTGAAAGCTTCTTTTTTTCTTACTTTTCCCAAACAAATATTTCATATTAAGAAGAGCAGAGACAAAAAAGCTTGTTTAGCTTAGAGAAGGGAAGACTCAGTGAGGGAGGATGTTACCCATGTGTGTAAATATCTGATGGGGAGGAAGCAAAGAAGACAGCACCAGAATCTTAATCATATTCATTGACAAGACAAGAAGGAATGGGAACAATCTGAATCAATGAAATCTAAACACAAGAAAAACCTTTTTTAGATGAGAGGGTCTCAAGAGGTTCCTCACCGTCTCCTATTTATAACAAGGTAAATGAGATAAAGCATGATGGAGGTGGAATGAATGAAGGCTTTTTTGGTCTTGTAGAGAGTAGAGGACTGTAGGGAGAGCTGAGAAACACAGAAAAGACTGCAGCAAGCAGAGGAGAACAACTTGTTCACATCGTTTCTTATGGAAAAAGTTGTTTCAGGAAAATTAAATGACAGCAAGTGAGACTTAGGACAAATTCCTTTTTTCTTACAGCATGTACGACAGAGAAAGACAGGAAGAAATTACCTAGAGAGGATGTATCTATTCCATCAGTGAGGTTTCTGAAGTAGAAGTCAAAACGATGTGTGCCAAGGATATATGAGACACATCCTTCTGTAGCCTTTTCCCTTTTTCCTTTTCCCTTTTCCCTTTTGATTTTCCTTTTTTTCTTTCCTTTCCTTTTCCCTTTGCCTTTCCCTTTCCCTTTTCCTTTTCCTTTTTTGTTTTTGTTTGTTTGTTTGTTTTTTGTTTCGGTGGGTTTATTTTGTTTGTTTGTTTTTGTTTGTTTAAGTTTTTTTGTGTGTAGGTTTTTTTTTTTTTTTAAATTTTATTTTACTTCTGTCATTCTAAAAGCCTCTGGTGATGTGAAGCATAATTAAATGAACTGGATTTCTCCAACTTGGTTTTGCAGGTCTTATGGGTTACATTTCATCTTAGGGGGCTTAGCTGTTGTAAAACTGATCAAATTGCTCAAGTACATTAACTACACTTGTCCTCACCAAATATAAAAACCCAGATAAATGTTGTTGTTGAAATGAGAACTGATAATATAATTTTTTTTCATAGTGTTATAATAGATGTAGGATCTCATGCTTATTGTCACAGATGAAAGCTCTTATTGCAAATTAAAGCATGTGAGAAGGTTGCTATATATTGAAGACAAGCAATAGGTAAAGGAGTTTTCTGCCTTCTTACTAAATTTTTTCCTTGTATAAGTTGTGTAAGACCTGACCTTGTAGTTGAGTTAATTGACTCTTAGACTAACCTGCAGCACTGGGGGATTCTTTTGTCTTGGAGTTTTATAAAAGCCTTTTCTCCAATCTATCCTGTTGTCAGAATTATAGACCAAGGAGCTGGCAGAATGCTCCCTGTAGGTACCAGACATCCAGCAAAGTTCCACAATATCGATCATCAGTTCAATTCAGCCCTGTGTGAAAGAAGAATATAAAACATTTCTGGGGACAGCAACTTCTGCTCTTGGATCCCCAAGCTGAACTTCTAGATGCAGATAATTTTTAAGTGAGGAAATAAGTTAAAACTGCTAAACAAAGTTTTTGTTATTTATGTAACAATGCAGATCTGTAAAAGATACAGGGACCAATGACTTCAGAAACAGCTTTTATCACATCTTCAAAGCAATGAGAGTGTCTTCAGATTTTCTTCTGGCATGAAGCCTTTCTCTGTTGGGAACTTGCAGCTGGTTCCTCAGCAGCTTTAAAAATCAGTTGAGGATGGCAGGTAATGGGTCTTTATGGCTTTCTGTCAGTTTAAATCTACCTGATGGGCTGTTTGTCAGCCTTGTGTGATGAGGTGTGGCCAGACTCACTGGGATGTTTAGGTACCTAACTCCCAGTTATTTCTGTGGGTATTAAACATCTGAAAACCCTTTTTGAAATTAAGCTTGCATAATGATATTCCTGTTTCCAGCTCAGAGCTGTCCAGAACCATAAAATCATTAAGTCTGGAAAAGCCCTATAAGATCATTGAGCTCAACTGTTATGCTACACTTCCATGTTCACCACTAGACCATGTCCCCAAGTGCCACATCCACACTTTTTAATGAACATTTCCAGAGATGGCAAATCCACCACTTCCCTGGGTAGACTGTTCTAATGCTTGACCACCTTTACAGTAAAGAAATTTTTCCTAATATCTAGTTTAAGGCAACCCTCCTTCCAGATCCTACTTCTGTTGACTTCCAGGTGCTCTTTCTGGCCCTTCTTGTAGATTTGCTAATTCCAGGCAACTGGGACCTCCCTGATTAAAATAACTAGTACCAAGGAGTGAGACAGCCTTGTCTGCTCTCCTAAAGGAAGGATTTCTTAAGGGAGCTAGTGGGAGCCTCGTTCAGTTTTCTTTTGTGTTGAAAAAATTCAGAGTCTCTGTGTCCTCAGAGGGAAAACCAGCTTATAATGGTGCATATCCTGCAGTGGCACTTTATACAGCAAAAGCCACATTAATGGTTGAAACCAGAGTGTTCTGAATTTATAGCTTGGCTGGAAAGACAGGAGATTCAAAGCATAGATTAAAATATGATTGAATATTTTGGCATTAGGAAAGACTGGATCTCAACTTTTGCTGCAACTGCAAAAGAGTATTCTGGAAATTTTGAGGACTTTTTGCTTTTAATACAATTAAAGGCTTCTAGTTTTATGTGCCTTGGACTGTGCCAGTTTCTGCATAGTGATGGATTATGTTAACTATGCATTAGGACAATGTTTCACAGTTTGTTCTTCATTAATTGCTGCCATTATGTTTTGTTTTGTATCGAGTGCTTATGCCTGACTGCTCAGATGTCCTGAAGCAAAGACATGATATTTATGAAGGGTTTATTTGGGAATGATCATAGGAGCAGGTTGGCTTGGGCATGGAGAACAATGTCAACTGTGACTCTTCAGGTGGGAAAAGAGATGGCTTAGAGGCTTTACAAGCAAAGGTTGAAAAATCATGGATGGCATAAAAGATAGAAAAAGAATAGATTCATTGTGTTTTCCCTGATAAGAACTGAGTTAGGTCCTAAACAAAGAGGAGGAAGCTCATTATGTAATGGGCAGCAGTGGATGATTCCTTGTAAAGGGATGCTGTGAATGTCATAAGTTTACCTGAGTTCAAGGGAAGGATGCAGAAGTCTGTATGAGATAAATCCATAACAAGCTATTAATAGAGAAATTGCATTTGTCTCTGAATTAAACTCCTGGATTCCAAAGCTCTGGAGGTACGAGGGAGACTTTTTTTTTTCATTCTTGTTCTTAGGCATCCAGTAGTGGCTAGTAACAAAAAAACAATAGTGATACTGGATGAGTTATGCCTTCTGTCCCACCCTGCATGCCCCTGAATGTTATGACAGGTTTTTATGGTGGCATAGAGAGAAACAGTGTTGGATTTGGTTACTTCATGTGATTGGTTACACGCAGGGGTTGTGGTGTCATGCTGAGTAAATCTCTGCCTGATGTGTTTGCAATGTTTGATTTGAGAAATTTCTGTTACCCAGGGTTGCCAGCTGAGGAACATCTTCTTGGAAAGGCATGAGCTGTAGTGCCTGTTCTGGGGCAGATATTATAATATTTGTTCCTATATTTTGGTACATTTAGAGGGTTTTGGGTGTTCCTTGCCATTCTCAGAAGTCACAGGTCTCCAGTGCATCTGGAGCAAAACAGAATTATTTACAGGTTTCATGAACAGAAGCATGACATGAAAAACAACCTTTTTAACACGATGCATACTCAACTGCAGATTTCCATTATATTTTACCCAATTTGAGAACTTCACTGTTAGAATGATGAAAGGCCTCCATAAAGATGGAACCCGGAGGGCACAAGCTCATGTTCATCTCTCCTCAGGCTTCCAAATAAAGCAGATTTTTTAGGAACTATAATGATACTTTTAAAAAGCATTGCTGGGACATGGAGAGAGTTTTAAAAGTTCTGCTCTTCACTGCTAAGCCTGATACATTTTTCTCTTTCCCCTCCCCATGCCAGGGATGTATTTCCACAAGGCCTGCCTGATGAATATGCCTTTGTAACTACCTTCAAATTCCGGAAGGCTTCCAGGAAGGAAGACTGGTATATCTGGCAGATTATTGACAAGTACGGCATACCACAGGTAAGAGGCTCTTTCACAGCCAACAGGAACAGAATTTTTTGCCATGAGCCAGTTTTTTTTTATTTTTTTTTTTTCTTTAACCTCCCACTCCTTTTTCTTGTGCACTGGTAAAAAATCCTGTTACTTTTTCAGTGGATTGTGCTGTAAATATTTTACCTTTAATTCAAACCCTGCATAAATGTTTGTATATACCATGGTTGTTATTAGGATGCAGATAAATGAGTTAGTTGAAAAGGGGGGCAAAAAACCCCCCATCCTTACTCTTGGAACTACTGTTGAGTTGTCAGTTGTTTTGTTTAGATAGTTCTGCTTAGGGAAAATATTTTGCCTTTTTGGAAAAAGGTTGTCATGTGGATGTACTACAGAGCAGTGAGCTATGTCAGGTTTTGCACAGCCTTCTAGGTAACTTGTAAATGCATTGTGGGTTCCTGCTCTGGATGTGGGTGTAACACCTGTTACAGCTTCATAACCCCGAGTCCTGGCTGTTGCACAATTTGATCTAATAACCTTTATTCAAGTGCTCTCATGTTCTCAGAAAAAAAACCCTAAAAAACCTATAAGCATGTACTAAAGGACTGTCTGTCCCTACACAGCATGTTCTTAGCAGCTTGATAGAGTTTAGGTTTCCAAGGATGCTTGAGAAGGGAGGGGTTTGGATGAGCTGTACATTTTTCTGCTCAGCACCAAACACAGTGGTGATGGCATTACCCAGGACTCTAAAGTGGGCCGATAGCATGGGTTTACATACCTGTGTAATTCGGTACTGCTGCTTTAGGACTGGTATTTAAAAGGATTTTGGGAACTTTCAGTGAAGAATAGGTGCAGTTTGAAGAATTAGATAACTGGATTTAAGACAGTGATAAAAGGTTTATATGAAAGTTATTATCCGCTGCAACTTTGTTAAATGGAAATGTGATTTATTGTGCCACATGCACTCCTAGTTGCTGCAGAGTGAGAATGTGTCTATCACTCAGTATTTCTTGCAGGAAGTTGAAAACTTGAACTGTTTAGGTGTGAAGAGAGAAAAACACTCAATATTTCCAGTAATAATTTAAAAAGTGCCTTAAATTATGGTGTCAGAAGTGCCTTATAGCCCCATGAGCCTCGTTTCATGTGAAGTTTGTCGTGGTTTGGCCACTTCCTTGCAGACCTGCACAGCTCACAGATGCAGACACTCCCTAAGCCAGCACAGTGGGAATGCTGGCATTCCCAGCCAGCACAGTGCTCAGCTGCATGGAGAAGCTGCGTCAGATGTGGAGTCAGCCTGCCCTGGGCTCCTCACATCACTCAGCTCAGTGCCAAGGTGGTCCCAACTCCTCCCTGCTCCACAACTTGTGGAAACACCACTCCTGGCTCTGCCTTCTCCATTCCCTGATGCTTACTGCCTGACTTTGGTAAAAGCTACCAATTTGTAAATTAACTCAAAGTTGCATGTCTTCAAAAACCTATTTTTGCCTGCTGTGTGGCTTGCAGTGCAGAGGGATGGGGTGTAGTTTTCTGCTCAAAGCACCTGAAATAAAGTGTGGGCAGTGCCACAGCTCAGCAGACTGGTTTTATATGAGGCAGTGGAGTATTTTTCTATATCCCGTGGGACAGTTGAGGAGTAAAGAGCCTGCTGGGAAGCAGTGGAGGAGTACAAGGGTAGAGGGATCCAAACCAGGTTCAGCTTTGGGGAGGTCCCTTTGAGGAGGTGCCCGTGACCTGTTCCACCACCCAGCCATGGCAGCAAGGTGGCCTGAGCTGAAACCGTGTAAGGGTTGTACTCACAGGGAGAGGCTTTAGCTGGTCATGGTCTGCACTGAAGCCTGTGGAGCCCCATCTTATTTACCAGCACAAGTGTAGGCTCCCTTTCCATATCTCCCACAAAATTCCACCCCCTGCTCTTTGCTTGGGCTTCTCACACAGCCTGTGCTATCCCTGGCTTTGGGGTGTATGACACTGGCCGGTTGATCCCCAGCTCGCTCTGATTTCCAGCAGTGCCAGGGGCTGTTCCCAAATCTGCTCAGTCTCGGGTAATGGTGCAGAACAAGGCTGTTCTTCAACAGCAGCAGGTGTTGCAGTGTCTAGGTTTCAGAGCAAGGATCAGAGAAAGCTCTTTTATGTATGGTTTTTCAGAGATCTTTATTCCCCAAGACGAGGGAACAAAAAAGAGGTCGAACCAACCCACGTGCCCACTTTTAAACCAGGGGGTAGAGGGTATGGGGCAGAAAGGTGATTGGCCCCAGGCTGGACTGACAGATATTTTTCTATAACATAAGGCAGGGTTAGGAGGGTGATGGACAGCTGACTGAAGCTTCCCAAACAGGATCAGGAGAGGTGGACAGAGGGACAGGAGAGGAGAAACCTTTGGACAGTACCTGATTTATCGGCGGGAAGAGCAGGGATGACCCACTGGGATACATAACTCCAAAACAGCTTAACAAAACCCACCACCACAGGTGTCAATGATGGTGCAAAGCAGCCAGGAGAAAGGAGAAGGCTTTGCTGCTCAGCAGAACCCCTTCTGTGTCCTTGCAGGTGTCGATCCGGCTGGATGGAGAGAACAAAGCTCTGGAGTACAACGCGGTGGGGCTGACCAGGGACGCGGTCAGGGTCGTGTTCCGCAACGCGCGCGTCAGCGACCTGTTCGACCGCAGCTGGCACAAGATCGCCCTCAGCATCCAGGCCAGGGCTGTCTCCCTCTACATAGACTGCAAACTGGTGCAGGTGCTGCCCATTGAAGACAGGGAAAACATTGACATTCAGGGCAAGACCGTGATTGGCAAGCGCTTGTATGACAGTGTCCCCATCGATGTAAGTACTGCACTTGCTGGTTAGAGCTGGGAAACATTCACCTTTGGGTTTGCAGCCTGTGAATGAGGGGGGTTTTGGGGGCTGGGGTGTAATTGACCCTTTTCCTGAGGCAGCATCACTGAAATATTACCATTGTTACATAGCTAAGACAGATTGGCACCTTGTGAGGTACAGGATTTGCTGTATTTTTATGTGAGACTCTTATCTCCATAACAGGGATTAAAAATTGCAGTTTTTTTCCAAAATACATGTACGACAAAATTGTACACAAATATCATCAAAAAAGGTCTTTCTCCATCTGATCTTTCCATTATGAATGTTTCCACATGTGACAGAAAAAGATGGGGAAAAAAAGAAAGCTTGTTAACTCAAGAGAGTTGTGGTATATTCTCCATTCCTCAGATATTAAATGATCCTTAGTACAAATGAACCAAAATCAGGACACACAGGCTGATTGTCCAGCAGCTGTGTTACCCTGGTATAATTTATGTGTGATAGTTTGGTATTTCAGACTTGTATAATCTTTCTAGCTGTGCAAAACGGATGGGATGTGCATATCAAATGTGGTCATAACATTTCTCACACAGGAATGAATAGTCAGAAGATTCAAGGCACAACAAGAGGAAAACAGACTTTGTGTCTAGATGAAATCCTAGGAAGGACAGACGTGGCCAAGATATGTCTTCTCAGACAGAAATTTGGCCAGAACATGGGGATTAGCATGAAAACCTGCAACAAAATTTGAATAGGCATAGGGTCTTACTATCTCAGCTCTTGTAGCATGCTGAGATACTGGTCTATTATTGGTGGGAAGAGCTAGAGATTGACTACAGGATCCATAAAACTGCTCTGAAGTTAGCACCATCTGTTTTTTGTTTGTTCTGCCTGCTCTGATTGTGTCCAAGCAGAAGGACACAGGGTCTTCAATAATTCACTGTGTCTGAGGCTGTTGCCTGCCTCTGTCTCTCAGTTTGATCTTCAGCGGATGGTGATTTACTGTGATTCCCGGCACGCCGAGCTGGAGACCTGCTGTGACATTCCCTCTGGACCAGTGAGCTCCTTTTTGTCATCTATTCATTTTCACATGAACACTCTTCACTGAAATCTATTACATAAATCAGGGAATATGTGGCAGTGTTAGATTATAATTCTGTTTAATAAGGGTGATTGAAACCTAACTGTGTAATTGGCAGTGTAGCAGCACCAGAGGAGGACCACTGCAGAGGGATGAGTATGAGGAATTTGAAGTTTTCAAGTTCCTCTTTCCTTGTCAAACTGTCAGGGGAAACAAAACCCCAAAGTGATGATAGAACAACAGAAATGCAGCATGAAATATTCAACATGTTTCCCACTGGTTTTATTTGGAAAGAGCTTAAACCAGTGCCAGTTGCAGCTTATTTTCCTGTGCCCAACTCTCACTAAGAAACTTCCACCTCCTTTCACTCTTCTCCCCTCAGTCTTGATTAAAGAGGTTCATTGTTCATTTTGCCACATTTTCCCCTACTGCTTGGATGAATGACTTTTGTGGGATTTCATTCCTTATGAGGATATTTAGCTTCTCATGAGGATGCATTTGGCTGTGTGTTACACAGTAGTGCCTGTGGGATTTGTCTAAAGTGGGTGGAAGGGGAAACTTTCCAGTATCAAAGGCTTTGTCCTGAGCTTGTGTGTTTGGGTGCAGTGCCAGGTCACAGTCCTGACGGAAGCACCTCCCCTGGAAGTGAGACCCACTGTAGGCAGTGAGCAAGTTGGACATCTCAAGATTTTCAACTGTTCCTGTCCTCCTGGACAGAAGGTGAGTGTTGAGATGAGTGTGTTTCATTTGGGATGTCTATAGAGGTAAAGCAAATTTCCCCAGGTGTTTTCTCTTTACTTAATTCAGTGATTCTGGTCATGCTGGTAGTCCCAGTAAAAACACTGAAAAAAAAGGTGATTATTCTTATCCAACTCAGTTATGTGTATCCTTCTTCAAATAAAATAAAACAGGTTCTGAAGGTAAATGTGGCCACATTGAAAAAATCTCGTGGCTTTTAAAAGCAATGTGCTTGCTTTTTCTGGCTCTGACTGGGGTCTCTGAGAAAGCAGCTTCATTGTCATTGCTCCTGAGGGCATGTCAGCTTTATTATCTTCTCTGCTTAAACCTGAAAACATTTTTGTTGTCCTCAGTAGTTGTAGGATTGGGCCCCTTGCTTGCATATAAAATGAGAAAATAAGTTTGATTAATATGTCTTTTTTGTCTTAGGGGGAGAGGGGTCCACTTGGCTTTGAAGGTCCCAAAGGTCAAAAGGTCAGTAATATGTGCTAGTTCATTTTTTTAGTAAAAACATCAGTGAAACAATTTTAGGGTAAATTGAGGATTTGAAGATTTTGAGAAATGAGAGTCAGTGTAGTATATGATTAAGTTCTGACACTTTGGGATGAGTCTGGGACAGCAGAGGTTTTTTCGTGATCTTTTATCTTTATTTTATGCCTGCATTTAGGCCTCTCTCTTGCTGCTTTATGTCACTCTTAGAGTAAATGTGTTGCAAAATCCTTTCCTGCTGCTTCCAAACTGGCATTTTTGCAAGTTACTGTTATTCACTAGGTCATGCACAGCTTCCATAGTAGGTCACCTGGAAAACGAGGTGCTGCTGCCATGCTGTGCCTTGCTCTGCTTAATATATGTGCATAGTTTAGGTAGCAGCCTTCCAGTCATACTCCAGAAAGTTTCTTGAGACTGGGGGTAAAGGATCAGTCACAATCTGTTATCCTTAGCAAGATTATCGTAGTCATGGTGTTAAATTCAGGCCACTTCCCTCAGTACTCTTCTTCCTAGATAAAAGGGTAGGAGAGTGGTTGTGATGTCTGCTTCAAGCTTCACAGTGCAGCCTCTATATTACCCTGCCTGTTCTGCAAGCCTCTTTGATATACACATGTGCATTCAGCATAAACACATCTTCCTTCTGTACCTGGTTACAGATAGAGCTGTGAGCCAGTAGACTCAAAGGGAGCACTTGTACAGGAAGAAAACAGAGAGTCACAACATTGCTGGAAAAGGGGAAAGTTGGTGATGTTGGTAGTTCCCAGTTTTACTGCTGTGAAAATGTTATATTCAAAGCTATTTCCATGTGAATCACTTCTGCAAACTGAGTCACTGATTTTACACCTGAGTCACTGATTTTATTTTATTCACTGTTTGGTGAATAACTGAGCTGCATCCCACTAAAAGTCACTCAGTTGTTATGAAAAACTCTGGGAAAAATCTCTGGGCCTTGGAAGGTCAAACATATCTTCAGAGATAATATTGTATTTTGGCAAAGCTTGGTCTGTTGTCTGCAGGGAGTTTTGGACATAAGAATATGCCTTTTGGAGGCTGGGATGAAAGAACATGGGCTCATTACTGCTCAAATGTACCTGTACAGAAAAAGTTTCTTTATGCTTCCAAGTATATATAAATAGGAGCTTTCTATTTTAATCCATGACAGCTTAAATAGTGATGGGCTATTTTAAGGAATGGCAAAGCCATGACTGTTGTGAGGAGGTTGCAGGAAAGACAATGATGATAATGATAAAAGGGCCCTGCAGCAAGATTCCATTGTCTTCCCCTGCTTTGCCAAGGTCTGTGTGCTGGTGAGAGTGT
Organism: Brachypodius melanocephalos; assembly: GCA_013398615.1. Lineage (NCBI taxonomy): Eukaryota > Metazoa > Chordata > Aves > Passeriformes > Pycnonotidae > Brachypodius > Brachypodius melanocephalos. Next base: position 4,020,201 of record VZSR01000824.1, read on the forward strand.
CTCAGTGTGCCACATGGGCCAGCACTGGGCTGCAGCACACTGCTGGAATACAGAGGAATGTGTCTACAAGCACAGCATCAGCAGGTTTCCTGGAACAGACCCCAAAAGGACTGCCCCACTCCTGCAGATGTGAGTGACTTTAGTGGCTGTAGAGGTTTGAGACTTGTACACAGACAAGGCAGGACTGTGTCACAGTCTCAAGGACCTGGTGGGGACGATGCCATTTAAACACAGGATCTGACAACTATTTAGTATAAATGTGATGATTTGAGACAAATGATTTAGCTTCTCTATCTGCTAAATAATGTGAGTAGTAGATTTTTCTCCCAGCTTGCAAAGGTGTTGTGATTCAATAACATGTACAACTCCTGATAGCAGTTTTTACATTGCTATTGCCAAGCACCAGCTTGTGACAGTCCTTGCTCCATGTTCAAGAATGAATTTTAGCTCTTGGTCTCTCTCCCTGCATTACGGAGCTACCCAAGCTAAAATCCTGGCCTTGGAAAGGAATTCAATGTTTATTTGCAACTTCCCAGTATTACCACCTGATATTTATTAAAGAAAGATAAAGATAATGGGACTCTGATCTCCTCTATGCTTTCAAAGGCAGGGAGAAACAGGGGAACTTGCCTATTTATCAAAAAAGTGGAAAAAAATTCTGGGAGATAAACACCTCTGCCTCAGTCACCCATGCTGCCAAAGTGAGGGTAATGCATGGAGACACAGTTGATGTGTTTTGGAATGAGATACGGTAAAGGATCGTCCTGGGAGACAGCTAGGCAGGAAATAGCTGTGGCAGAACTGGCTAATATGTCTGAAGCTGGGTCCTATTGACAAATTTTAGATGCTAATGACAACCCAGTCTGATTTATTTTCCTTCCACAGTCCCTCTGCAGGCTGTGTTGTTTGCAGGCAGCCAGGATGGCTGGTTGGGGCACTGGGATGATGATCAACAGGCTCCTTCTCTCTTCCAGCGCTGCTATTGATCCAAGTGTAGGAAAAAAACTTTCTCTGAGATGTGTTTTTTCCACAAAGAAATTACAATTCTTACCTGGCATTGTGAAGTTTGTGAAGTCCAGTGTATTAGACAAGCTCTAGCAGGATGAATCTTTTTCTCCAGATTAGAAAGACTTTGTACTTTCAGTGACTTAAAAGAGATAGTTGCATAAAAATTTTTAAGAATTTTACCTCAGCCTTCTTAATTGACCACGACATAATTTCTGCGTATATGTTACTTACTCTGTGAGTTTTCTTTCTTTCAGCAAAAAAACAAAGCTGAAAGGTTAAAGAAATAAACTTTCATATTTCCTTTCAAAAGCATTTCATCACCTGAGGAAAAGAAAGCACGATCCTGGCAAATGTTTTCAGTTCCTGGTGCTGCTAAGCACATTTTTTTGAGGGAGATAGATCAGGATAAATTGGACAGAGACTCAAAATTAAATCCTCCTGTGGTCCATGTGGAGAGATTTGGGGAGAGCAGGAGTCATCAGATACTGCTGCTGTGATACTGGAGGGTCCTCCAGGTCTGAGACTTTTTCAGCTTGATGTTAAGTCTGTACTGAAGTCCACAGTGCCTGATTTCCTATTAGCAAAAGATGATGGGAGGCACAAATAGGTGAGCACACTGCATTTGTGAGAGATGGGGTGCTCAGCACAGCACATTTCTGGTTTGTACATTCTGAGTGAGAATCAGGAAGAAGATGAGGCAGAGTTGTGTAGGCAGAGCCCTCTGCTCCCCAGCAGCTCCCAGTGCTAGAGGGATTGAAGGAACTGGTGGCAACACAGCACACAGCCTTGAACTAGTCCAAGTACTGGATATATCCTCAGCTGGTCCTTCCTCTTCTAGTTTTGAGACTGAAGTGTGTGAAAGTGATTTATGGGTATTTTTTTCTGCACTTGCTGGGTTTGGCACCACTTTTAGTTCTGTATCTGATAAATATTTATGATATCTTCGATCTTCTTTGATTCTTTATCCCTTTTACCCCTGTCCTTTTTAGGAGAAAAGTGAAGAAAAAGTTTTGCTTGGTTTTTGATCGACCATTTTTCTTTTTTCCTCCCCATGTATGTCCTTCTCCAGTTATAACTTTTCCAACCATCATAAATTGTATCTTTTCAATTATCTCTTTTCTGTGTTACTTTCCCTCTCTCCCATTGGAACAAGCAAGAAGAATGACTGTGTGTGCTGCACACTTGTGGGAGGGAAGAGGAAGACTAGCTGATCCTAAAAATTTAATGTGACTGAAAACAAGAGGTTTGGATTACAAAAAAACCACACCAAACAACAACAACAAAAAACCAAAACAAACAAACAAACAAACAACCAAAGAAAACCCCAAAAACAAAACCCTCTAAAATTCTAACAGTATTTTCAGATTATTTTTTGCACATTTTTGGCATGTACCCTCTAAGTCTTCTGCAAAACACATTTCCAAGTATTTCCTCTCTTAATAAAAAAATAAGGGCTTTTGAAGTACTTCACAAGAGAAAACCCTCTGCCTTGCCAGTGCACTCCAAAGGCTCCTACCTGTATTTTCATATGAAAAACAGAACAGAAAATCAATCTGAAAACTTGGATGTTCAAGATATGCAATTAGGTACACCTAGTCCTTAGGGCAGGAGCTGAAATCTTGGCTGTAGAGACTGGTGGAACCAAAAGTGTCCATAATTTCAGTCAAACCCTTGTTGCATCACTTTCCTTCTATGTCTAAGAAAGGAACAAATTAACTATGTGATATTAACACATTTTCTGTTTCAAGGGAGAAAGAGGCATCCCAGGGCTCCCTGGACTCCGAGGAGAGAAAGGAGAGTCAGTAAGTAAGAAAAGCTCAATGATTTTGCTAAAGGAGATGAAAATGTAAGTAGTTGTTTTCTCCTTTATGGTGAGAACCTGCTCACAGCATTGTGTGCCCTGGTCAAAGCTGTTCCCTCTGCTGGACCTGAATCCCAGGAGGAACCTGATCTTCCTGGCACTCATTGACTTCCCTTGAAGAGGGGCAAATGGAGGTTTCATCCCTGGGTACAGCTGATAAAACTGATATAATACTGACCTTCTAATTAAGTATATTACTTGGATGTACTTGATTACCACAGCTGCACATCTGCTGGAGGGAAATATGAGGCAATGAACACCAAGAAGATGCAAATCTCTCTCGAATTTTTACATTCAGATGACCAAAACACAGCCTTCCCCAGCTGTAATGAATGCAAATTCCAAGCTGAGTTTTTGGGCAAGAAAATCTTTAACCCTATGTAAAATTCATTCCAGTAAGCATTGTTGGCAACTTTGCTTTTTGAAATGTAACATCATGCTCTTCCATGAATAAAAAATAATATGTTTTTCTGGCTGCAGCAGGAGAATTTGGGATAAGTTTTTAGTTTAATTTGTCTCTGAATTATTATCAAGGAGTCATGCCCAAAGAAAATTGCTTTCCCCATAGTAGTTGTGAAGTGACTTGTGTGTCTGTATATAAAAAGAGAGATAGATCTTGGATGCATAACAAGGAAAACATGAAATATGTATTTGTAGAGTTGTTTGATATCCTTGTTTACAAATTTACATTTTCCCGTCCTTTTTTTTTTTTTTTTTTTTTCTTTTTTTTTTGATTTCTAGGGCAAAGCTTATGGCATAGGAGAAAAAGGAGAAAAGGTAAGATCTAATCCTTCACTGGTCCAACAAATGAGTTGCTTGCTGTTGCCTTTTGTAGTTCAGAGGTTGCTTTTGGAGTGCATAGGATACAAAAGATGTGACACAGTTGGATCTTTGTGGGGAATCTTTATGCCTCCTTCTGCAGACAAGCCTTTGAGTTTTCATTGCTTTTTCCCCTTTGTATTCTTTGAGTTTCTTTGTGCATTGGCCATGGAAAATCTTATCAAATTGAAATAATAATCTTTGCTTTGTGTAAGTTCGTGGAGGATAATGCACTAAAGAAATTGGCCAGAAGGATGAAAAACAGAAGGAAAGCATAATTTTGAGTTGATTGAATTTTTCATCAGGATTAAATTTGGCTTATGAGAAGTCTGTCATAGTCTTTCTTCCAATTGCATCTTTTCATTAATAAACTGAATGAAAAAACCTGGAAAATTTTTTACTTCAAATATTAGACAGGACAGAGTAATAAAAGGTTAAAACTGAGGATAGGTAATAACCACTGAAAATTTCTGTGTTTTATCTATCTTGGAAAACTCTTTCATTGGTGATCAACAGTGGGAAACAAGTAGCAGGACTGGAATAATTTGCATTTTAAAAAGATGGTGATTTTGAGGCAATTCTGGCTACAAACTTTCCATTCTGCACAAAAAAAATGAGTCTTGATGCGTACACTTCAGAAGAGAATTAGCTCTTTCTGTCTGTAGCTCTGTATCACACCTGGTTGAGGGTGTTTTTTTTATGATCAAAATGAAATTTCAAGTTGCAAAGAACAATGGAAAAAGATTGACAGGATAGGAGATGAACATATTAAGGAAGAAGCCATGGTTCATATTGAAAATGAGATTAAGAATCAGTTGAGATGTTTTTCAGGGGATCTGAAAATTATACTCAGTTTCTCAGAGAATTTCAAACAATATTGGATTGTGATTGGAAAGGAAGAATGCTACACTAGAGAGAACATGGCATTTATGTCCATTGCAGCTTCTCATTTGCTCTTTCTGTGGTTATGATATATTGATTGTATTTAATGGTAATTCATCATGTGAAATTACAATGGAAATGCCAGTTGCTCATGGCAGGAAATATTATTGAGCCAGGCTAGAGACATGAGGACCATAAAGAACACATTTCTGCATTCATTTTCCTGCAGTCCTCCCACTGACAGACACTATTTAGCCTTTGAGACTCAGCATTCAGCCTTCGGAAGCCAGCTCGTGTTTGGCAGGTGGTGAGAGCCAGCAGTGTGGTGGGAAACACAATCTTTACAGTATTACTCGTGCTGTAGTTGAAGCAAGTTCTTGTTTTCTTATGTTTTGAACTCTGCAGAAAAATGTCAGGAAATATGATTCCATCTGTTTTCTTTTCATGCATAGACAAATAGGTTTGCAGGTCTGGAGGGGGAAAAGTAGAGAGAAGTCACATGAGACATGCAGAACCTCTTCAGCTGGAGTAGCCAAACAGCATTGAGTGCCCAAACAAATGTGTAGACTTGGAGGATGCTGAGTTATGGTCAGCTCGTGGTGTTTGTTTGGTGCCTCTGCCACCTGAGGCAGCTTGTTCTCATCTGTGGAGGGAGGGTTTATGGGACCCAGGGTGTTCGTGCCCCATGTGCACCCAATGGCTCAGTGTCAGTGCTGTTGCTGATGCAAAGATTTATCAGCTGTATGCTGCTGGCTTGATTAAAAAGAGATCCTCGGGATATAGAATCATTAAATCATAGACTATCTCTAGTTAGTGGATCATCTAATGGATCATGGATCATCTAATTCAACTCCCTGCTCCTTCCAGGATTACTTAAACTAAACTGTGTTACTAAGAGCACAATCCAGATGCTCCTTGAGTTCTGTCAGGCTTGGTGCCATGACTGTGTCCCTGCAGAGTCTGTTCCAGTGCCCAAGAAGTAGCCAGACCCACATGAAAGCAGGGCTGCAAGTGCCTGCAATGCCAGTTACCATCAAATTAGAATAACCTATGAAATTAAAACCTTCCCAGAGAGGAGAACACCTGGAAGGAGAGGATTCATGTGGCTCCTTTGTTTGCCTGCTGTGCTGCAATGGCTGCATGAGCAGGAATTCTTGTTTCTCACTTTGGCTGTGACAGATTTGTTTCCTTGATTTTCATGGGTATGAGCCAGTGCTGGAAAGCTGGATCAGAGATGCTGGACTTTACCAAGAGCTGCACTCTGTGTGGTTGTTGTCATGCATGTGCTGTGGGATCCTGTGAAAGGATGAGGCTCATATCCTAAATGTTGATGGAACAAAGTGGTCTCACCTTTGAAAAGACTGAGATGACAAGATGAAAATCACCCCCTTACTACAGTCTTGTTCTGCAGCTGTGCCAGTGCCAAACACCTGTCAGACCACACTGTTGCCAAGTACTGTTTGTAGGGCATTTATGTGAGGTCTGAGGCATTTGTCAGAGGGAAAATCCTGTGCTTTTCCAAAAGGACAGGAGAGGTTCTGGCCTTGCTTCTCCAGGTCATCACCTTGGTTATATCACTAAGTTAAAGCCAAAAGGATGCTTGTATTAGCATATGTAACATGTCAAGTACATCATTAGTGGTAAACCCCAAGATAATAACAGCTGTGGATAAAAACCTGATTCATGTTGACATGAGGACCTGTATGACTTTTAAACCCAGGAAACTCACTGTAGTGGTTCAACCAGCAGCCTGGCATGTTCTGCCTGGCCTAAATAGCTCAGAGTGATGGAGAATGCTTTTTATGTACAGAAACATGCGTATCCAACCAAGTTACTGTGCAGAGATATAAACAATAGAAAATATCATAATGCAGTTACAGGTGCCCTTGTAAACCACTGTCAAGTGGATTTCCTGGACAGGTGGGATTCACCTATTGCTGCTCTGCATCGGATCCTAAATTTCTGTTGTTGACTGTCATCTTTCAGCTTTTGGAGTTCTTAATCCCTTTCACATTAGATGTAGTCTGTCATATTTCTACTCATAAATCCGTGTCCCTTTACCCTGTGTTCATTCACCTTTGCAAATGCTTCTGTTGTTGAGCTGATTATTATACTTGGGTAAATATCCAATTCTGTAACATCATCACCATGAAAGGGAATGCTTTATCTTTATTTTGGAGGTTATTCAAGTGGCTATCTGCTAAACCAGATGGCCTGATCCTGGAAGGGTTATAACTCACATCTTCCAGTCTTCAAATCTCTACTGATGCAAGAGGAGCAGGGGCAGGAGAGGAGTGAGGGCAGCAGAAGCAGCTGGAGAGCATTTTTAAGGATGATTGAAGCAAAACGGGGTTTCAGTAGCTCGATCAAAGTCAGAGAATTTGTGTCTGACAAGGGAGGTTCTGTAGAGCATGAGGTCTGCATTCCTGGGGCACAGCCATCCACATCACAAACCAGCCCTTCTGAGGCCTCCGTGCAAAATTTAACTGGGAGGCTTTCAAAAACTTAGGCCTTTGTCTTGCAAAGTACTGGGCATTATGCAGTGGTGCTGAGATACCCTTCAGCATCCCAAAGGCCAAGAGCAGGGAACAGGCTCTGTAGGCAGGAAGGTGCTTGGAAATGTGATGAAATCTGTCAGACTTTGAGTGGTATGGAGATATTAGTGAGAAATTATTTTTCACTCTTTCTTCTGTTGTAAAACTGAAGGGGAAGCAAACCAAGCTACCTGGCAGCAAGTTTAAAATGAACAAAATGAAGTTGTTTTTCATCCAGCAGGTATTGAAACACCTCTTTGCAGACTGTTCTGGAGGCTAAAATTTTGTGTGTTTGAAAGAGTGCATATGAGTTAATTAGAGAGAGACATCTGTAAACCTCTAGTGAGCACAAAGACATTCTATGCTTCAGGATGCCAGTGGACTCTGCAAACTGTGAATAGTGACAGAAAGACAGAAGGTTTGAGCAGTGTCCCATGAGGAAAACTGGGGCAGATGGGCCAGGAGCTCACTGTACCTTTGTCTTGACTGCTGGTAGCTGTTCTTAGACTTTTGTATAACTCTTGAATATTCCTAACACCTTTGTTGCCCAGAATGGGACAGAAATTTCAATAGTTTGTTTGGGGTTTAGGCCAGCACTATTCACTTGAATAGTGAATATACTTGAAGAAGAGTAGGAAGCATGAAAAAGGTGTCATGAAACAAGTGGATCAAGTGATCGCTACCATGATTTTTCCTCAGAAAACCAATTAGTCAGAGGAAAAAACTCTAACTACGAGCACCCATCTTTTGCAGAGGTGGTGGATGAAGGTTTCATTATGTTTTGCACTGGGACTTTCCTCACTAATGAGTTTCCAAGAGTATTTAGTCTTTCTTTTTGTGCTTTATCTGTTTCCCTTCATGCTAATAATCACACAGGCAGCAATTAATATGAGAAACTTTAGTAGATTAAGTCTATATTCTCCTTGCAATTTTTTCATGGTTATTCTCCTTGCAATTTTTTCATGGTAATGACTTTTATGAAAATGCAGAAGGATTATGATAGTATTTCTAAGGAGAACAAAATTTCTGAGGTGGCTTGGCTTATTAGAGATGCAATGACTGCAAGGCCAAGCATAGAAAAGAAAAGCAGGCAGATAGTTCAGGCTCTGGGCTAGACTGTAGGGCATACAGACTTGGAACTTAGCTCTAATGACCTTGAGCAAAACAGCTTTCCCTAAAGTTCAGCTGAATAGCCTCTTCCTCTCCACATCTGTATGTCTTGCCTGCTAGATCCTTCAAACAAAGGCTTTGCTTCCCTTTCCCTTCTCTTCCAAATTGTAGTTATTGCCCTGTTTAGGGCTTCTGGAAAAGCTGTGGAAATCTGCTCTGTTAGATACAGTGTCTCCACACAGATCCCTGTGCTCTGTCTGCCCCCAGGCAGCTGAATAAACCAAAGGCCTGACCTGAAAGCCCTGTTGCTTTTTTACCCCTGTGTCAGCAGGACTTACCAAATTAGCACGAGCACTGTGCCTTTAGATCGGGGCTGGCCAGCATCCAGCAACTTGGGACACAAGAAAATGAGTGCAGTTCTGCCTGCAAAAAGTGCTGCAGACAGAGCTGGAGTCTGGTTTGATGGAGAAAGAGAACTTTTATCTGTGTATTTTTAAGGGATGCATTCTGGGACCAGGAGGATGGCGTGTGTGATTTGCTGGCAGGTAAGGCTCAGGCTGGCAATGATATTTTAGACCCAAGGGCCAGAGGTGAAAGCTTCAAAACAGCTTCAGTACAAAGGACGGGGAGCAACCAGCTTGAACTTCTAATAGCAGAATCTGTTCTCTTCAACAATGTGGGGCCTAAGCTTACATGAACCAATAAATAGTCCTTATTCCTGCAACTTCCAAATAAAACTAATTACCACTTCAAGAGATATGTGTATGTTCTTTTCATTGCTGAAATGGTGAGCCCAGTGCAGGGAAGATGATCCAGTGAGGTTACAGACCTTGCCTGGGCTGCTGGGGTGTTCAGGTAGTGTCACCAAGTCTCCAAACTCACCAATGCCACCCATTTTCCCCAGGACTGGTGAGCTGTATCCCTGCTGGCTCCTGCAGTGAGCACATCTTGACAGGAACAAAATGGGAAAACATCTCCAAGTTTAGAGATAATAGTGAGTTGAAATTTGAAGAACAGAACAAAACCCCAATGCCCTGTCACTGATGTTCCTTGGAGACAGTGGCTATGGAAACATTGCCTCCTCAGGGTTGTGTTCTCATGTTCTTGGTGCTCAGGTCTTCTTATTTTATTGCAGAATAAAAGGTAATGTGAGTAAAACTGACCTGGTAATGCAAAGTGAAAGCACAATCTGCAGGCCTTTTTGTTTCAAATATGTTTTTGGTTTGGAACTATTCTTTGGCTCAGGAACTATTCTTAGCTGCTGAATGCTGGTTAAGAGCACTTAACCTCTCAGTCCAGCACTTAAACATCTGTATAATGATACCTCATCCACCTCATAAGGCTGTCATGCAGTTCACTGGAATTCTTCATATCTGTGATTTCTTCTCAGAATCCTCATATTAAAAAATGAGTTCTAGTAATGTCACTATCTGCCTTATTCAGTATGTTCTGAATCCTCTTGTGTATGTGACCAATTTTGGTCTGCATGCTGAGTATTTTTGTGTCCCCTTAAATGTAGTTAAGGCACATTCTGCAGAGCTAAATAACCTTGGTTTGATGGAGTTCTTTTTCTTAACCATAATTAGAGGGTTTTAGATAATTTCTGTGGGTTTCTGTGACCCAGAATAACAGCTGCAGATTGCAATAAACAACTCAAAGTCGGCTCACATACTTACTGTGATTGTGACAGCTTAATTCTCAGCAGTGTAACAGTGCTAGTAACTTGGTTCCTTTTTTTTCCCCTTACATAAACTTAGAAAACATGTATTTCTTTTCAGCATTGTCCTCTGGCTGGCAGGTACATTGCTGGTATGCAATGACATCTACTGGCAGCCAGAAGTTTGCAAAGTCTCCAGCACTTGTTTCTTTAGAGGATTTCTCTGCCAAGATCCACAGGCAGGGAGGAAAGGAAGCATGTGAGAGAGATTTGCCAGCTCCGTGTTTCTCCTGAAAATAAATTGGGGGGCGAGGGGGAACCAGATTGTCTTGATTCTGTAGTAGATAAATCTTGTTGGAATGCAGGATACTCCTGAGAGCGATATTGTAGTGGATAGGTATGGATTATCTGCCTGTTAGGTGGGAAATAAAGCAGCTTTCCCAGCAGTCTGGAGAGCACCCTCTGAAGTGCACCCTAAGGAATCACAGAGAGCCGAGGCATTACACAAAGTTCCAGTCACTGGTTCATTAAAGGTATCCTAAGCATTCCTTGCCCTTCTCCCTGCTGGTTAACCTCTCTGGTTAAGCAGATGGCTTTTCCCCTTTCCACTGATCAAAGCTGTTGCTGGGCTGTTCTTGGCTTTGCGATGGCTGAGAAGGTGCAGGTGCTTTGTTCATGAAGGGGCAGGTAAGGGCAGCTGAGACAGGGCAGCACTGGATTTTATGCCATTCTTAACTTCCCCAAGTGCAACACCTTTAATTTCCTGTTCTGGGTCTCTCACCCTTTTTTTTCTAAGCAGTACCTTGAGATTTTGTGTCTCCCAAAGCCCACAAGGCCTCCTGTCTCTGGCATTGACAGGAAAATTGTGCTTTGGGTCTCAGACTTTGCTGAGTAAGAAATGTACACATAGTGTACTAAGTGCCAGATGAGGAAAATGTTAGGTTTTTTCATGACAAAAGTTTGTTTTCCTGCTGAAGCAGTGTGTGGACCCTTGGTGGTTGTTATGTCAAGGGTATCTGATAAATTTGGTATTGGGAGTAGATTTGGGTCTCTGGAGACTGTTTTGTTTTTCTGTCCTTGTCACTGGCTCCAAAGATCTTGACCAGAGCTTTTCCCCTTCCTGTACCTCAGTGTCCAAGTAAAATGGCAAGAAGGATCTTGACCTTTGTCATAACCTCTGAGATGAAAAAGACCTAGAGAGCAGCAGCACTTCCTAAAGAAATAGCATAAAATCACAGAATAGTTTGGGTTGGAAGGGACTTTAAAGATCATCCAGTTCCAACCCCTGTGTCTGGCTGGATCAAAGAGATTTATGGCTTTGGCAAAGACTCGACTGAGCAGCCTCAGGTGTGTTTGGCAATGAACAGCAGTGCATCACTGCAAGTTATAAGTAGGTGGTGGTAAGACTTCAGACGGATGTTCTCTTCAGTTTGGGTGTGACATTTAAAGAGAGGTGTGGAGAGATGTTGCTCTTGCAAAGAGCAAGGAGAAGAATGATCCATGATTTGCCAAATTAACCCTGATGGGAGAGATTTAAAGGAAGGGGCTCTGAGGAGGAGAGGAATCATGGACTAGACAATGCAGTTAATCCTGGGGAAAAGCTTTGTACACATTTCAGGGTGGCATCAGATGACAGACTAAGAGGTGAATGTGGAATATCAGTAGGAGAGGATGGTTAACAGCAGATCAACACCAGAGTTTTAAGTGCTCTGACACATTACTCCTCTGCCCTAACGAGCTCTTCTTGGAGCTACTGAAATTGTTGAGGGGTATGTGGAGATCTGAAGCATCAGAAACTTCCCAGAAGCAGAGCAAATGGAATTTATAGATTATTCTTGCAAGAAAAAGTATGAACCAATATGTATCAAATCATCCACAAGACCAGAACCATTTTCTTTTTATAGAGGTAAGGACTTTAATTCATCAATGCCGTGATTCATGACTGGAATATTTTTCTGTTTCAATGAACACTTCCCTCTGGTACTTGGCAAGCTGTTTGTCTGGTTCTGAGTATTGTCAGGTGCTGGCAAGGAGCATCAACTTGTGCTTCAAGGAAAAGAAGTTTCTGGTGAAGAGTTATGTTTTTCATATTTTAAGATTTCTAAGAAATATGTCTTTAATTGAAGACCCTCTTGCCCCAACCACGCAACCAAGAAAAAATGGATTTTTGGAATCTATTAGTCCTACTTCTGCAAACCCAACTCATTGTACTCCAGTATATTTGTCAGGTTATTCCTCTGTGCAGGGGATTATAGTACTGATGGTTTCCAATTATATTTTACCTCCTATTTATTATGTTCAGTCAGAAGTAGCTCTGAAAACTCTTGACCATTTCTTAATTTGAATGTTCCAGCAATCAGTTGAGCAGCTTTAGCTGTTGAACAGGAGTATTTCAGACAGCAGAGCTCCCTCTTGCACTCCCCTGTGCTCTCTGCTGCAGAGGTGCTTTCTTTAGTTACATTCTCCACTTGGCTCAGCCTGGGTTGGAGATGAAGCAGAAGCTCAGGAGTTGTCAGGGATGTCTGATCACCCCAGTCTCTCAGCAATCACCTACTTAGGGAGTGAAGGAGGGTTGTGGTAGAGAAGCAGATAATATGAAGCTGATGGACAGGATTCCAGGCACTAGTGACAACTTTGAAGTGTTTAGGATGTTTCTGTGTTATTCTGAACTCTACACTGACCTTGATTCCTGTAGAGCTGTGCCACATGGGTGAGCTCTGATGCATCTTTTCTCCTGCAAGTACCAAGCTTATAGGTGACCATGTGTCAAATTATCTACAACCCAGCTGTTGCTTTACGTGTTTTTATGAAAATCTGGAGTATCAGGTTCCTTGAGAGAAAGATATCTGTTGGAAACGCTGAAAAAATGGGGCATCTCCTCCCTCCAGAAGAACCGTGATCATAAAATGGAGGGTCAAGAAGGACCCTCCCTGGTCTTGTGGGAGGATCCATGACATTCCTTATATGATTAAAAAGTTTAGAGAGGTTTTGAAAATTAGTATCTCCTGAGAAAGTACCTTTTGGGCACAACTGAATTCTATGTAATGGATTAAATAAAATCTTTCATATGTTTGAAATACAAAACCCACCAATAGTTGTCATTTAAACACTTGTTTGCACTGGGCTGGATTTCCTGATAGTCCTGAAGAACCTATGACTTCTACAAACCCCTGTATATTATGTCCACATAACCATTCTGTTTATTAAATCAGAGTATAATACAGAGACCCAGAAGAGAAGATTTTCTTCATTTCTTTCTTTTTCCTTACTGCAGCAAAGTCCAAGTTGAGATGAATGTCCTACTTTATGTTGAAGCAGAAGATTAGGCCAGCTTTGGTGTCAAATTGGCTAGATATTAATAGGGCTTTAGCATCATTAAGCTAATAGAATCTTGCATCTAGGCACTGGAGAATGGCAATCATTTGTGCTGCCTGTCTGGTCAGCAGCTTTTGAAAATGGAGCAAGGTGACACATATCCACTGCAGCTCTGCCTTTCAGTTGACCTGCAGATCACCCCTGACTTTTAATGATACCCTAGTCTTTGCCCTGCCTCTCTAAGAAAAAACCCACAAAAAACCCACCTCAAAATTACAGTATATTTCAGTAAAACATTTATTATGTTATTCATTGGCTCCCTTGAATGGAGAAACCCTGAAAAGAAAGATATTGCATTCTTCCAGACCATGAGGTCTCTTGGAATTGTTGGAAGGCATTTAAACCTGAAGACCCCTCTCAATCTCTTCTCTCCTCTCACTTCATGTGACTCATCAAACACTGATAACGACTCAGTGTGTAACCATGGATCAGCAGTAGGACAGCTACCCATTATCTTCTCATTTATTCTTCATGAACATCAAGCTGCCAAGTTAGATGCAGGCCAAAGAGCCAGGAGAAATAATACATTTATGGTTAAGGCACTGACCTGGGTCACAGGAAATCTGGAGTGAGTTTCTGTCTTTGCCCCAGACTCTGGGACCTTTTGTCTGTCCTCTGCTTTGTTGTTCCTGGCTGATCACCCTCAGGAGGTGACAACAATATTACAGTTGCTGTGACCCCCTTCTCATTTCACAAGGATGCTGTGAAGTTAATTAACAAAGGAGAGAATGGGTGTTACTGGTGAAGTACCACCACTCCACTGTTCAACTTTACTTCTGTTTCATCTTGCCCAATTGTTCTATTTTCAAATCTTGCTATTTTGTCTCCTTCTTTGGCTCTAGACCTCCCAGTTTGTGCAGCTGCCAACATGCTGGATGTGTGATTCATGGGGTTCTGCCTGGCAGATTATTTGCAGGTTTCCCAATGACACCTCCATTGACATTTTGTGACAGGGTTAGAAATTTTAATTTCATACCAGGATTAGAAAAATGGCACTTTTGTGTGAGATGTAGACCAGTTTGGGAGATAAAATAAATAATATGTATAGAATTGACCCTAGAATGATCTGTCTTCTGTTGTCTGGTCTAGATGCTACACCAGTGATTTATTTGAATTTAACAGGCAAATGAGAATCTAACCATGTATTTTGGACTGACTTCCATCCCCCCCCCCTTTTTTTTTTTTGTTTAGTTTATTCTATTTTCATTAACATAGGCCACAACACAGAGTTTCAAATAAAATATGTGATTATAGGCCACAGCTGTTCTCAAGTTAGAAGAAATATTTGTAAACTTGGCAGCTGCTTGAGGAGTTGGAAATGGAGGAAAGAAAAACATTTAAATTTGAGCGGATTGCTTAAAAAAATCACTGAGGAATTTTTCCTTTATGTGCTTCTGATATCTCTCTAGGACCAGGTAATACTGAATTGTTCTATCTCTACATCTCTCCTTATACCTGCAGATTCCTTCCTTCTCTGTTTTAGGTCTCTTCAGAAAAAAAATGTTATGAGGCTGGATATGGCAAAATCTTTGTGCGCTAGTTTTTCCCACTCTGATGAAACGTATCATCTAGCAATTAAGGTTATTTTTTCTGTAATTTCATCATTATCTCCACTCACACATAGCAGGATCTACATGGGATGTTGTACCGGTTTTGACTGGGGTGGAGTTAATTTTCTGCCCAGTGGCTGG
>VZSR01000824.1:4035237-4057016 GCA_013398615.1 Brachypodius melanocephalos
CTCCTGGAGATGGCTGAACACCTGCCTGCCCATGGGAAGCAGGGAGTTAATTCCTTGATTTGATTTCCTTGTGTTCTTGGCTTTTACTTTCCTCTATTAAACTGCATTTATTTCCACCCATGAGTTTTCCAGTTTTCACCCTTCTGATTCTCTCCCCAGTCCCACTGGTGGAGGAGGGAGTGAGCAGCTGCGTGGGCCTTGGCTGCTGGCTGGGGTTACACCATTGTAAATGTGGATTTAATTTGGTCACAGACCATTAACATAGGGTATGCCATAAACTATGGGGTAGTGGGGCTCACTGTAACCCAAGTGAGGTGAATTCTTGCAAAACCTACAACAGATTAAGGTACATGTGCATTTGGTGAGTATGGAGGGCTCACTAACCTGGAGCTGGAATGATCTGGTCAATCCAAGGGATGCTGGTGTACCAGGAAGATATCCTTCCTCAGATAGAGAAATGGAATTGTTCTGCTGATGTACACAAACTAACAGAGGAACCTCTCTGGGTGTGTCTGTCCTTACCCAGATCACCTATGGGGTTTTTTTTGGTTGAGGCTGAGAGAAGTAATTTTATTCTTCATCACTCCAATATTCTGTCTGCAGCAGCTGAAATTTGCCTGTGCTTTGAGGTTCCTCATGATGTGGCATTTCCTGTGGTCCACTGAATCTGGTCAACCCATGTGCCCATGTGAGCCTTGCTCTGAGAGCCCCTGGAAGAACAGAAGTAGTGGTTAGCCCTTGCTTTTTATCCATTGTGTGGCTCTGAATGCTTCTATTTAAAAGCAAATACAAAGAAATTAAAAATTCTATTATTTTTACTGAATTCTGGTTAAACTTTCTGTTTTCAGCATGGCTCAGAAAACCTTCTTATTTTTCTTGCAGAATTGTTATCAATTATTTGAGGAATGAAGGATGGAGTTTTCAGAGTGACTTTTCTTGTGCTGTATCCTCAGAGCTTGCAGTATTTCATTTTTTAAGATCTTCCTAAGCCCAGTTTATTTGTTACTGCAAATGCCGTATTTGTTACTGCAAAATACCTCCCAGGTACCACTACCTGCACATTCAAGTTTTTCTCCACAAAACTATTGACCAAAAAAGCAAAAGTTCACCCTATCTAAAGTGTAAAACTACTCCAGAAAATATAGGCTAAGCCCAAGGGAAGATGTCTTAGAAGCAATAGTTGGTTCCCCTCCTTATCAGTAGCTTCTTCTTCTTTTGTTGGTTCTTCTCATTTCCCAAGTCCTTATTACCTTCTTATTCTCGTCCTGATGCGTCTCCAGAAAAGGACAGCTTTTGAATTTCAGATATTCATAAAATACTATGGGTGAAAATAGGATTGCCTGGCATAAACAGCTACAAGTGGTTTACATGTCACCACCTGATTCCCTTTGTGTTGAAGCTGGGAGTGCAGCCAATCTGTGGGAATATAGGTTTATTTTAATCCTTCTCAGTGGCACAACCATGTTTGGCCTTTATGCAAAGAATGTGATGGACTTTTGTTCCCCAGGGCTCCATGTCAGCTGCCAGAGCATACCTGTTCTCCCAGAGTGTTTCACTCCAGAGCATTTGCAAACAGTGTTTGCCTGGCTGTTATTCCACTGCCCTGTGCTCTCTGGCTCTGCTATTTCCTTTTCATATTTACACAGTTCTTGCAGTTTTAAATGGTCAAGCAAATGGAACAGACTGCCCAGGGAAATTACGGAATCACTATCCCTGAAAGTGTTGAAAAAATGTGCAGATGTGGCACGTGGTTTAGTGGTGGACTTGGTCATGCTTGACTCAGCCTGAGACATCTCTTCTGCCCTTAGTGATTCCACTGGAACACAGCAGAGGGGCAGAAGAAAGAACTCTTCCCACTCTGTAGCCTTTCCAGTGGTGGTTCCCCAGGGGCCATTAAACCTGTCTCTAGAGTCTAGGTTCTATGCCATTTTCTCCTTGGAGAAAAACTGGAAAAGTTGGTGGATATTTTCCTGTCCTGCATGAATATTTCTACGAGCACTGTGCTTCAAACTTATTGACTGCTCTTAGGATTAATTTGTTCAGCTTTGCCAAGCAGTTGCTATTTCATAGCAGGAAAAAAAAAAGGCAAGAGAAGAATCTAATTAACTGGACCTTATGCAAACTCCTTTTCCTTTGCATAGAAAAGACAAAATTGTTCTCCTACCTGTGTGACACACTTTGCCATGGAACAGCAGTTCCTTCAAGTTATATTGACCCCTTAGAGCAAATGATTTCCTCACAAATCATGTTTGCTATTTGGTGGGTTTTCTATGTCACTAGAGAGCCATTTGAATATAGCAGAGCTGATTTTTACCACCAGCTGCATTGCAAATTCTGGAATGAAGTTCAGTTAGCAAGAAATGTGATTATAAAGGTAAAGGCTTTAATTTGCATATACAGGACAGATACTTTTCAGATACTATCTTTTGTTTAAGTGCCAAATACACTGATAAATAAATAAATAAGGCTGGATTTTGACACTGTCTATTGTCAAAATAGGAAACCTTGCCCTAGGAATAAATCCATCTAAGTCTGCTAGACTAGACTTACAGAAAAAAGTCACAAGTAAGATTGCATATGGTAGAACTTGGCTTTAATTTACCTACATATTTAGGTAGTCCTTAAGTATATGCAGACAACTTGGAAATATAGGCATCAACTTCTTAGCCAAGTTAATGCTCTTGCAAAAGGATTTTTCTGTGCTAGTGAGTTTTTACAAAAGCAGATGGGGAAAAAGCTCAATATTTTGTCCAAATGAGAGTAGCTAGAGGGAAAAATAATCCCTCTAAAATTTGAATTTTTCCAAAATTTTCCACATCAATTTCCATGCCATTTATTTAAATATTTTTTAAAAAAAACATGACATTGGGAACTTGGCATTGTAGTAAGTTGGCCATGCCAAACTTCAAGTTCTTATGCCTTGGAATATGGCAACAGGAAGGCTTCTCAGGGAAGTGTTGCTGTGCTTCAAATATTTTTTAGTAACAAGTGTAGGTCTCTAATCTTTTTCTTAGAAAACTGCTCGTTCTGGATCGTAATTACAAAAAGGAAGGGAAGGAGTGCACTGGAATGGAAAACTGAAAGTGAATCTGTTTAAATAAGGGCCAGTTACAGGTAACTGAGCACAGCATTGTCACAGTGAGGGTGAAAAGCTGGACTCAGTTCTCAAGAGATGACAACTGCAGTGTCTAAAGTACACAGATATACCACAGAATGATATGGCATTTGATAAGAGGTATTTTTTCCATTGGTGTTGTAGGGTGAAGAAGGCTTTCCTGGCTTTCCTGGACTGAAAGGGGACAAAGGAGAAAAAGTAAGTCCAAGTCTTCATTAATTACACTCTGCAAAGTTTAAGAGTTTATAAAGCTGTTGTGGAAGTCTAATGAAAAACGACCCTCTTCTGAGTCTTTTGTTTTACCTCTGTATTATATTTTGTTTCATTTTGTGTAAGCAAGATGCTCAGAAAAGGAGATTGTGATGTATTGTTTTTCATCAAAGTGTAGCCTAAAGTTTTTAAACTTACTGATGCTCAGCCACATTTGACAAATGTGTGGAGAGCTCAAAGGCATGAGCTTTGACTAAACTTTGTAAAAACTCCAAAATACATAAATGCAATAGAACAGGAACTCAGTGCCAATACACACAGAAACGCCAGAGTCTCTTCACTATGAGACACAGAAGGCCAAAGATTACTGTGCCTTACTTGCAGTAAACAGAAATAACTTTTGGACTGTGGTGGCCTTTAGCTGCTTACTGTATCATCATCTTAAAAAAAAAAAACCAAAATAAATCCAGTATTGAGCTATTTCTGTTGACTAGTATTTACTTTGGACACATTTGTTGGAAATCCCTTAATCAAATCCTCATTTGACAGAGGAATTGTTGGAATTTAAACTTTTCCCACCTCTTATAAAATAGCTAATGTTCCAGATCACAAGGCAAGATGCCCCTCCAAGTAACACACAACAAACCAGCCTTGTACAAGCACAGCCTCCAGTGGCAGCTTGCAGTGCCTGTGTCTGTTTCTCACTTGAGCCCTTTTGTATAACACACCTAAGACAGAACTGCTGCAGTGCCTAGAAGTGAAAACACCAAGCCAGTTCCTTACTGTGTGTTGACTTGCCTGTTGGTTGTTACACTCTCCATTTGTTCTTTAAATTGCCACCTGCAGGCAGCAAACCTGCTTTTTCTCCACATTTGCTGCTGTTCCTGTTAGTTGGGGAGCTACCAATCTCAGCATATTTAGTTCCCTTCATCCTGGTGCATAGGAAGATTTTAAATGGTAAAATTTTGAATTTAAGTGGTGGTTGGCTTTCTGTTTCTTTGTTTTCTACATTTTTGCATATTCACAGCTCTGGGACTCACTTCCCAATAGCCAGGGTCATTCCTGAGGGCTTCTTGATTATATCAAGGCTTCTTTTCTATTTGCTTTTTAGGCTTAATACTTACATATATTATAGCTTTGCCTAGAGACTTCTGAGCTTTGAGATGAATGCTGTATAATCAAGAAGAAAACAAAAATAAAAATGCCATTTTTGAGACAATGGAATTGTGAAGAGAGAAGCTAAGAGAAGATTATATGATAATATTAAGATGACTCAGTTGTTATGTGTCTAATTAGCTCCAGAGCTTTTTATATTAATTTATTCTTAAATGAGTGAAGTGGATGAGAGTGCCTAGTTCCTCATTAGCAGCTCATCAATCGTCCCTAGTGTATTAATGTCAGCAGCAGCTCCTCTAGAAACTGTAAATAATAAATGTTTGTGTTGAAATGTTTCTCTTCATTTCTTACTCTTCTCTAGATGTGCTGCTGGTGTCTGTGCACTCGCAGCGGGTGTTAATGCTGTGCTGATGATAACTCTGTTGTTGTTACAGGGTTCCCTGGGCTCACCTGGCCCCCCTGGGAGAGATGGAGCAAAAGGAGAAGCTGTAAGCCTTTTTGTTCCTCCCTTGTAATCCTGCTTTTCAGCGCGAGGCAGGCAGTAGGAATCAATCTGCCTTGAGTGGAACACGTCTGGGGGATTTGTGTGGCCCTTTGTGGAGCAGCAGAAATAAATAGCAGGAGGTTGATAGCCCTGAAACTCTCCCTCACATGTTTGCAGCCAAGGCAGGTGTCCTGTGGATTAACCATTGCTGGAGGCTCCGGGGCAGCTCTGTTTTCACCCATTAAGGAGGGACAGGGAGCAGCCTGTGGTTTGGGACCTGCTAGCAAATAGCTGCAGCTGCAGAGCCTGGCCACTTGTTCTATGGCTGGCAAGGAGTCTTTGGCTAGTAGAGACAGCAAAGGTGCAAGGGACCATCTTATGTTTCCAGAGCAGACATGGGCTGGAGAAACTGGAGTCTTGGAACTTCTTTTCAGAAGAAAAGACCTCAACTCCTTTTGTACCCTGATAAAAACGAAGAGAAGAGAAGAGGAGGAGGGCATGGTTAGTTCAAGGAAGGATGCAGGGTACCAAATACTGCCTGTAAGAGAACTATACTTGAAACACAAACACAAAAATATGTTTTCCAGTATCTCATAGAAGTGAGTTTTAGAGCCTTACATCCTTTCCCGTGCTTGATCTCCCATCCCTTAGAAATATCTTCAACCTGATGTTGAACCTTCACCATGTCCCTTTGTGCCACTGTCCCTTTGTGGCAACTGAAGGAGCTTGGGAAAGGATTCTCTGGAAAGCATGTACACACAAAAGGAGTCACACACAGTAAAAAAAGCTCTTCTCCTTACATTCTGTTTCTTCTTTGTTCTGCTATTGTCCTACTTTGGAAAAACTGTCAATTTTTCAATATTGCTTTCAGAACTGATGCAACTTCATCACATCACACATGGCATGGGACAAGACAGTGTCATATTTGTACTTGCAGAATTCCTTATAAGATATGTTTATACACTGCAAGGTGACAATTCAATAACAAATGCATCATGCTGACCCCAAGGAATCCATCTTTGCATGCTGTAATCAGTACAAGCTGTTCACAACTTAGGGAGGTCGTTTTTTACTACTTGGTTGTGTTTTGTGAGTAGGTGAAGAGCTGCTTTAGTTTTCATTTTCTTTCTGCTTTCATTTTTTGTGAGGAAGACACACTGTAAACTTTCAGACCTCTGTATACTGGCACTCAGGACTGTCCATATTTCTAACTGCATGTACTGACTAGTTTGAGCTAGCCTAGCCTTTATATAGAAAAGATTTGTGTTTAGCAATGGTATTTCTGTTACTTGCAGGGTCAGCCAGGACAGCCAGGAGCATTTGGACTGCCTGGGCCAGCAGGTCCAAAGGTAAGCTTTCCATTTTTTCTTTATATGCGCAGGGATACTTTTTTCATTGACTTTTTATGTTTATATGGCTTGAATTACTCCTTGTTGATGGCATTTGATATTCTCACTGGTGAATGAAGAAACTCAAAATGCTCATTTTCATCAGGGATCTGCTAAGATATCAGCAATTATGCAGAGTGTGTAAAAAGAAGAAGTAACTTTTGTTCAATCAACAGCATAGCTGAGGAAGGTGAAGAAAAACCTGTTTTGGGGCACATAAGCCTTATGTCATGTCTTCAGTAGCTTTCCCAACTCCCACTAAAATGCAGATGAGAATTATTATCCCTACTCTATGACTTGAAAAAAAGATCATGTAGAGATGCTATCATAAATGTTTCTGCCTACTTTGGGAGCTTCAGTTTTGCACCAGTGAACAGTACCTGAGTGATACAGAACTTGGGCCAGTGCTTATATCACTGGGTTTGCTTCAAACAAGGTGCTTCTGGATGCAGATCTGGTGAGACTTAGCTGAGCATCAGAAATGCGAATTTTGAAGCTGCAATTCTTTAACCTCCTTTAAAAAAAGGAGGTACCATGTACAGCAAGTTCAGCTCATCCTGTGAAAGGTGCTGCAAGGACAACAACAAATTGATTACCTGAATTAACTTCACTGAATTCTGTTCCTGTACAAGCCAAGGCCTTTGAATATCTCATCTCATCTTTCTGGAAGAGCCATTTCTAGTCACTGAAATCTCGCACTGAGTTCACTGATGCCGTTATCCTCAAACAGGAGTTAAATACCTCAGCACCTTTCTGGGAGTAGCCTTGACTGTCCCTTGGGTCTGTCTGAGAGGACTTGAATCTGTGTTCCTCAGCTATGCAGAGCTTGTGTCTTTGCATAGAGGGAAATTCACCCTTTCCCAAAGCCCCATCAGGAGGGTATCAGAACTCACGAGGAGTTTGCAGATTAGCAGAGATACTTGGCAGCCATGCCAGGATTCTCTATGGAAACCATATTGGCTTCAGCAGGGGATAAATGACACATGCAAAGCAGGGCTGGGCTGAGCTGAGCAGAGGCACACTGAATATTTTGCCCTTCAGTTGGATTTGAATCTTGGATGAAATGAACTGAAGTCATTGCTCACAAATGCTTTTTAGCTGCATCTCTCCTATAAAGTAAATAAATACATATTTTCTCTCTGCCCTGTATGTCTCATGTAGTGGAATTACAAACCAGCAGGCTATATGATGCTCTTTGTGGTATGAACCTCCTCACACTTGCTTTGCAAAGCTTTTACAAACCAAGTTAAACTGAGGCACCTACATCTTCCTCAAGGAAGGAATCCTGCTCCAGATTCCACATTAGGTTCTTCAGGAACATGCAGTTCAGCCAAATTAATGAGGCAATGCTGAATAGAAGGAGTTCAGATCTATGGGCTGGACAGGACAGGTGCTGGTGGGGCTGGACTTAAAGCCATCTGACTGGACAGTGCCAGGTGCTCCCAGGGAAGATAGGAGCTTGGCCAGCCACAGCCTCTCACAGTGCCTAAATGTAAAATCATTGTATGTTTTCACAGTGACTTTCATTTACCTCAATGGCTGCATTAGCTCTGTGCAGTGTCCTTGAGCTGGATTCTGGCCTGAGCTATTTTAAGAAATAAGCCTGACTTGCTGACAGGGCTTTAATATCTAAAATAAGAATCCACACTCCTTTACTCCTCGGCGTGAAGCCTGAGCAGCTCTTCAAAGTGGAACAAGGTGTATAAGGATGGGTGGAGTTGGCAATTAGAGAGGTCACTTCTCCAATTATTGGTGTAATGATTATTTAGGGGTTTTTTGCCAGATCACTTATTTTTGTCATTAGCATCAATACAGCAGCTCTGGGCTCTACCCCAGGCTCCATGGGGAGCAACCTTGCAGTTTCTTTGGTTGATTGGGTTGTGATCCTTCCTGTCTCAAACCATCTTCATTAGCACTGAGCCAGGCAAGCCCAGTGTGTGCTCAGCAATGATACCTGTGCCCCAGGAAATTCAGCCCCTTGTTTATCTACTTGGCTGAGGAGCCTTTTGCTTCAGTGAGAATTGCCAGCACTTTCTTTTAAGAAGTTGTCTTGTACTTTTTACAGACCTCATTAACGGTGTGAAGCTTCCAGTAGCACTGATAAGAGTCCTCCAGACTTCTGGTAATGGAATTTAAGTCCAAAGGGTTACAGAAATGACTGCTGAGCCCTTTAGGGTTCATGGACAGGTTACAGGAATGAAATAGCCTTGGTATGTCATCCCTGGGTTTACTGGTTTTGCTTCTCAGTGATGTCTCCAGGGGAGTTTTTTCCTAGCTCAGTGTCTTCAGCATAAAACTGTAGGGTTTGAAGTGGGTTTTTTCTTTTTCATCAAACTTGGAGGGTAAACTTCTTTGTTCCTCAAGAAGGATGTGTGATCTTGCTGGCTACAAGCTGGGCACAAAGAAGAGTTATCAAAGTCAGCCTTGTGCTAAGTTGTTGGAGCTTCTGGTTAGAGATGTCATGGTAGTCTCAGATGGCAGGAAATATTCACTGGGAAGGGGGGAAAACTCACAAATAATTGTGTGAGACCTGGCAGGTTTATTTAAATGGATTAAGTGAGTCCAGAGAAAAAGGGCCATATCTCAGATTGTTCATTGTATGATGTTATAGCAGAGAAATAAAGTTTAGATTTTTGAGATCAGACCCTTTAGCTTGCAATATTCTGCAGCAAATATTCAGCCTTTTCCTTTATTCCCCCCTGTATCTCTAATGAAAGGATAAAGAGGTTTTATGTGGTTGTCATTGCTGTGGCACAGACATAGCTATAGCGTTCCCATCTGAACTGACAGTTATCTGTACTTAATAGAAAAAGCAGAGGGAGAGGTGGGAAAAAAATCAGTCCTTTGAAATAAAAAGTATTAGGTAAGAGTTTCATTTTGACAAATTTCCTTCTTGCTTGCTCGAGCTGTCGAAGGTCTCACGCTTCTCTGGTTTACCAGACATGATCTCAGCACAGGCCTTGAGTGAGTTCAGCACATCTCATCCAGACAAACCCAGTTTCTCTCTAACTTCTGCTGAGTGTTACAACCACGTTTTATGTAACAGGACTGAGTTGAACTTCTGTAATTTGGACAACTTGGAGCAGGACTCTCTTTCTCTTGGGGTTTTGCTTAGATTTTGGTAGCAGTATTTTTCTGCAGGCTGAAGGAGAGAGAGATTTAGGTGCATGCCTGCTGCTCTCCCTCTGCTATTGGAGGACTTGCAAAGCTTCCTGACCTTGCAGAGGTTCTCACATGTCTGATCCCAGAGCCATCTTTGCTTGTGCTTGAACCCTACTCTTGTAAATCTGCACTGGAGAAAAAAAAGCCTCAGTTCTGCTACTAATTAATTTTAAACACATCTGACATTTTTATTTTTATTATCTTTTTAATATGAAACTTCTATTAATACAAAATATAGTAATTATTTTAAAATTATTTAATAATAATACCTCTATCTGTTTTGAAGCCTTATCCATTACAGCCACCCAATTAGTGTTAGACAGGAGTTAGACAGATGAGAGTGGTGGGAAAGGGGAAGTGATGTAAGTAAGAAAATGATCAGTCAAATTGGTGATACAAGATACCAAACCCGTTCTCTAGGTCAACTTGCCAGGCCCAGGCTGTCTCCATGGGACAGCTCTGACAGCTGAGCCTGTTCAGCTGAGGATCCAGATAATTTTCAGGCATTGTAAAACACATAAAGGCACACTGTGAGTACTCTCCATTACAGTGTACCTTCTCCAGGGCCAGTCAGTGCACAACCACCTGAAGGACTGATGAAATGTAACTGATCCTCTTGCATTTTTTCGTATCAGTAAAATTAAACATTGCAATAGTTCTGATCTGTTTCTTCTCATTTACTTTTCAAAACATTTAACATTTCAAAGAGTGTGGTCACTTTGCAGCAATGCATACCTTTGCCTTGTTCCATTAACACTGTGTTCAGGAGCCACAACAGGTGTTGTGTGCAACAACTGACATTGCCAAACCTTCTGAAATAACCTGTGGAGAAACCCGTATGGGAAAGTTTGCCTTTGTAGTTTAAGTCTCAAAGGAGAAGGATAACATTTGCTGATGTCTGAGGGGACAGAGGAAAATATTGGAGTGTCAGTTTAAGTAAGTAGTTGGAAAGTAAGACATTACTCCTGTATTAGCTCTGAGAGAGTCGAGAAGCCTCAGTGTGAGCCTGGAAGAGCAACTTGCATTTCTGACTAACTAATTTTTTTCTTGATCTTTGATGTGAAAGAGTTTCTGGTGGTTAACTGTATCTCAATTCCTTGCCAGGGGTCTGAGGGAAAACAGGGTCCTCCAGGCATTAAAGGCTACGTAGGTGCACCGGTAAGTCATGGCTCTTGTTCGGTTTCTAATGCTATAGAAACTTTCTTTACTTTTTCAGTGTGTTCTGCCCAGATATAATTTTTTTATTATTATTAAACAGTCTATACCTGTCTGACCACTTATCTGCACTATGTCCAAGTGGTGAAATTTTCTTGACTTCACCGAGTTTCTTTTGTCTTCTTTAAAAGCAAACAGACCTGTAGCCAGTACAGAGGTGTCAGCAGAAATGACTTGATTACTGAGATAACAGCTGGTGATTTTGTGATGCTCCCATTGTAATGCAATTGCTTTGGTCTGTGATGATGCACCATTTATATGGTGCTTGAAAAACTTCATCAGAACACCAGCAAAAAATACCACCTCTCAGCAAGTGTCCAGTCATATTTTCAAAGCTCTCAGGTAATAGCCTTTGGGCTTAGGGGACAAACCTGCATTGAACGAACAGACAGCAAGATCAAAATAAATTAGATTCTATCCCGTTAGCACCTCCCGTTAGTCTTGTGGTCCCAGCTTGGTAAGTAGCCTTTAAGCTGGTGTTGGAAAGGCTGACTGGATTTTCTGAGATTTGATGACCCAGATGGAGGTCACCTCCCACAGGCTGGGGGATGAAAGGATTGTGAGCTGCCCTGCCAAGGAGTACTTGGGATGCTGGTGAATGAAAAGTTGGATGTGAGCTGACAATGGGCACTCACAGCCCAAAAGCACCATGGGCACCAGGTGAGGGAAATGATTCTGCTCTTCTGCTCTGATGAGACCCCATCTGCAATGCTGCATCCATCACTGGGGTCCCAGCACAGGAAAGATTCATGGACCTCTGAGAGTGGGTCCAGAACAGGGCCATGCAAGTGGTAGGAAGGCTGTAGCACCTCTTCTGTGAGATAAGACTGAGAGCTGAGGTTGCTCAGTCTGGAGAAGGCTCTGAAGAGACCTTAATGTGGCCTTTCAATATTTAAAAGATGTCAAACTTTTTAATAAGACCTGTTGTGATAGAACAAGGGACAATGATTTTAAAGTAAAAGGGGCTAGGTTTAGATTAGATATAAGGCAGCAAATTTTTACTATGAGAATGGTAAGCATCTTGAACAGGTTGTCTGGCGAGATGGTGGATGCCCTGTTCTTGGAAACATTTAAGGCCAGCTTGCACTGGGCTCTGAGCAACTTGCTCTAATATAAAATAGCCTTGCCGATTAAGATGATAGTGCAAATCATCCTGAGGGCCAAATATACCCAGATACGGAGCTCTCATTAGCTTGGAGATAAGACTACACTATAGTGTAAAGTAAACTGAAATTATTACAGCAAGAAGCACTATAAGCTTTGGCAGTTTCAGAGAGGTCACTACTGACTGAGCATATTTATCTCTCTATAGCTGTTAGTTGATCAGATTCTACAATACAGGTAAAATACAAGATGTTTGCTGAGCCAAGGGAAGGTGAAATCCTTTTGTGCCCATTGAGTTGATTATCTGTGCTAGTGCCGCATCAGACTGAGCTCCAGCAATGTTTCTGGTGTGGCTGGGAGGAGATGAATTATGCAGTCCTGAGGAACACTGCCATTGCATTCACAGCACAAAAATGTGCTGGGCTCCCAGGACAGAGTGCATCTAACCTTTGCCAGTTCTCAAAGCTACCTGCTGTCTGTCTGACTGCTACATCCAAACCCACCAGGAACAGGAATTCTTGCTTGTTTATCTGATAGGTTTTCTCATCAGTATTGTCCTTTACCAAAGTTCTCATTGTTTACAAGAAACTTGAAAAATGCAGAGCATTGATTGTTTTCCAGACCATCTGCAGCTGTGGTGTGTTCCCTGTCCCTCCACTCTGCTGTTGGCAGGAGGGTCCTGTGTCTGCAGGCAATATAATATTACAGATGTTCTTGGGCTCACAAGCCATCCCTTCTCTGTGAGTCTGCTTAGATCATGCCTGCGGCCAACTTTGAGGACTGGCAACACAGAAAACGTCTTTGAGGTTCACTTGAATAGATTGTGCAGATGTGCACACTGATTTGATGAGTAATTAGAGGAGGTAACTATGCCTCTACTTGGATTTATCTTTATAATCTCTCTTTATTTTTATTTTTAGGGTCTGCAAGGAGAAAGAGGAGAAAAAGGAACACGAGGAGACAAGGTATTCCTGCTGCATGCTAGCAAAAGCCAGGCTTTTCCTTTGTCCATTAGGTGAGGTGGACTACCAGGCCAGCAGCTCTAGAGAGGGATGGAGTTTCCTCACTGTGCTGCACTTGCAAGTACTCTCCACTTCCCATAGGTGTGCAGGAGGGCTTTTGGGATCTGTGTTGTCTACTAAGCACACATTTAGGGACTTCTTGTGTGTGTGTAGCCAAGGATGGAGGAGATAGAGGAGGAGAGTAGTGGAGGTTGCCAGTGTGGAGATCTGAAGGGGTGTCCACACTGTGTGCACAACCTGGGAGTTGAGAATGGTCACTGGCTGCCACTGACCAGGTCTGTATCCAGCATTTCCCCACCGCATTCCAGTTTTTCACATCATCCAACTTCCTATGTATTCTTCTTCTCCCATCCCCATAAACTCACCAGTAGTCAGTACCACGTAATTTGTACTATGTCAAAGGCTTCAACCAAATGGAGCTGCTTCCCAGCTCTGTGTTCTCTCCAGACTGTGAAGAGCTATTTTACAGAGTACAGGTCACTCTGGGATTTGAACCATGTTTGTGGCTCAAGGAAAAGACCAAATGCTTATTATACCTGGAATGGGCATTTAAAAGGAGAGCTGGGCAGGCACAAAGCCTTAGTTATTTCAGTTTGCTCATTGTGTTCAGAGAGATCTCAGTGTGCACCCACTTCTGCTGTAGACCTCCTTGGCAGTGCTCAGGGCCCCCCAAAAGTGTTGTGTCTCGCTTATGACTCAAGCCAGTCCTGACACAGGTTTATCTCAGGGATGGTCTGGCAGCTTTGCCTGTGTTTGTGTAAAGGAGGGAGTCATCATCTTGCTGGCATAGCTCTGTTCCCATTTCTCAGCCTCCATCTTCTTCTGGAGAGAAAACCCAGTGATTAACACCAAACTTTTGCCTACTGGGAGAAATTATCAGTAGACCCTCAGTGGGAGGTATTGTGTTTCTTTTTACCAATGTCCTTTCTGCTGTTTATGATAAAGCAGCCACAATCATATTTTGTATTACCTATCCTTGTTATTGCAGCTAGACCAAATGGCTGGATTGTACTTTATCTTTGTCATATTTTTCCTTCAGCCCTTTGCAGAACTGGATAGGTGTCCTGTGTCTAGCCAGTGCCTCTGCTGCTTTTCCAGAGGCAACATTGTCTAATCTGCTGGAATATTTGGCTCCTGGAAGAAAATCCATCTTTCTGACATCACTGTGATGGGAGAGGAAGTTGGAGCTGTGTGTGGGCAGGCAATTGACTAAGTAGAGGAAGATTAAAGTGGGGAATAAATAAATTAGGTTTTGTTTCATTAGAAGGATCTGCACTATTAGAGATCCATCCCCCTACCCTTTTTTTTTTTTTCCTGAAGCAGCCAAATCTCTGCTACAACAATTGTGCTTCGATTTTTTTCCAGGTTTTAATAATGGTCTCAGTGCACCCACTGCCAGTGCTTTAACTTTTACCAGTCAGTACTACTGTGAAAACAGTGGGTGTAAATTTGGTGGGCCAAATATTTTCTTGTCTGCTCTTCAGTCTGTAACCTGAATACTGACACCTACACAATCTCTGTTTCTTTGTGCAGAAGAGAAAATGGGTTGTAATATCAGATGAGAGCATTAGTTCATGCACTGAGTATTGGTTTACCAAGTTTCCCCCCCCCCTACCAAAAAAGCCATAAGTATCCCATCCATATTGCTGAATTCTTCACATGTCCTGTCACTTTGGATGTAAATGTTGAGGTTTTATAGTGAAGTTCCCAGATCCAGTAGTATGGGTTACACATGCACTTTAGGAAAAGCACTGCACCACATGAGGGATACCCCATGCCCTTTTGCATCCAATGAACTCATTGCAGACCCCAGGACACACTCCAGAGATAATGATGATGCACTGCCCTGCTAACAGGAGCCATATCTGTATGTGATACTTGGCATTCTCATTTAGGCATGTCCAGCAGTTCAGTGTGACAAAAGGGCATTGCCTTTGCTGCATAATCCTGTGTTCATCCTGTAAAACCTTGTCTGTTTTACTGAGAAGGGATTGTGTAAGAAGGCAGCAGGACTGGTCTGTAGTGGTTTTTTTTCTCCTCCACCCTTTCCAGGGCCCTACAGACTCCTGGGTAATCGTTTTTCCAACCAATCATTAAATTTTCTAAATGGTAGAGGTCAGAGAGCAACGCTGAAGTTTTGGCAGAATTGTCATTTCCCCTATTTGCTTGTTAATCTTCACCATTTTGTTCCACTGGTAAAAAGAACAAAAAGCAGTAGAACACAGAAGAAAGAAATGGAATCTTAAAGTGCAAACTTGAGAATGAAACTTTAATGTGTTTGTTCTCTCTGTTGGGAGAAAAATGCCTTTCACTGAGTAGCCTTATTTAAAGAATGGAAAAATAATGAAAAATATTTATAATGACAGATTTTTCTGAAGAAACAGCAGAAAACACAATTGTTTGGAGTATTTTCAAACAGCTTTTTTTGTATTTGCTTGTATGAATAATACATTTGCCTTTCCCAGCCCCCACTAGTAACAGTAAGAACATCGACACATTTCTGTTTTGGCAGCTAAACCAGTGTGTGTGAAGTACTCATTGCTGCAGTGTATTGATGTTAAAAATTCTCCTGGGAACACACTGCACATTTTGTCAGCAATATACCAGGCTGTTGCTTGCTGAACGTCTTAAATTCAGGATATTTGTAGTTCAGGCAGTGCAAAGGAAAGCACTGATGTGGAAACTATCACCTCCAAAGCAAGTGGATCTGGGTGTCTGACACTGGTTTTCAGCTGCTTTCTGGAGGATATGGGTCCCTCTAATTTCATTCCTTGAATACATAATTTGAAATAACATTTATGTTAGGAGATTGATGGACTTTCTAGGCAGGAAAAATAAATATTGATTAGCAAATCTATTTCTGACTTGGCAAATCAATGTCATTTACAAAAGAAGCTAATTAAATCCCATGCCGTAAGTGTGGGTTTGCAGGTAGTAACAGTAGTCTAACAGAGTTTACGATACATACAAATACTAAAAAATAGCATAAAACTATTAATTTTCTGTCACTGCATGTACTTGTAGAATTTTTTACATGCACATTCATATTAACATTGGCACTGTACGTGTGTTTGATAGTTTATATTCAGCTGTGTGTGAAGGATCCAACCAAAATCTGTGTTTCATTTTTCAGAGGTTTAAGGACTTTAGAGAGTGCAAGGAAGTCCCTGTTTCTAGGAGTTTTTAAACTAAAGAGATCAAATGGTCAAAGGCCACAATCAGTAGGAGAAAAGTGAAGTTCAGCAGTAGATAATTGATCCAGTTATCTATCAAGAGTCTTGATCATAAAATATGAAATATGTTGAGCTTGAATATGGGAGAACAGTAGAGATCAAGGTCAGAATTCAAAATTATCCTGTAAACACAATCCCCCAAAGCAGAAGATGACACTGAGAAGGCGCAGCTGCAACATGTTTCATACACATAGGACAACAAATTGCAGTTATGGATTGGGAACAACTGATCAAGGAGATGTCTTGTGGGAGGGGGTTGGTGTAAAGCAAACATTATCCTGGGATTTAAACAGAAGAATAGTCTATAAAACATGAACACATATTCCTGCTCAAAGGTGTATTGAGTTTCATGCACCTAGCTACAATGAAGATGTGGAAAAATTGGACACTGCACACAGGGGAGCAATAATAAAAATCAGAGGACTAACAAACATGCCCATGAAGAAAAGTTGAAAGTATTATGGTTGTTTAGTCTAGAAAAGTTTGAAAGTAGAGTTTTTTAAATCTTCAAATACATAACAGGTCACTGTAAAGATGAAGGAAACACTTCTCTCTGTGGGGGGTAGAGAAAGACTTACTACTCTGGAACTGCAGCAAAAAAAAAAATCAGGTTTAGGTACAGGGGAAAAAACCCATATCTTCAAGTAATAAAAAAAAAAGTAGTGAAATCGATTGCATATGGACTTTGTGGACCATCCAGCTCTGGAGACATATAGGAACAAATTAATTGCTCCCCCAGGTCAGAGAAAGGAAAGGTGAAAAATGAAATAAAACCGACCTATTGCTTGATTGCTTTATTATTTTTATGAGAGCTGTTCTGGGCTGATGTTCTCCTGGAGCACATTGTCCAGTTTACACCAGCCCACCTCAGCAGGCAGAGGAAGGATGCCAAGATGGAAAGCTAGCCCACACCTGCTTCTGTTTTCAGCAACTTTTCATGGTACAGATGTAGGAACTTCAGCTATTTTCTCTATGGCATTGGCTGGAATCTCTCTCCTTATTCATTAAATGACTCTTGGAGCTGATAATATGGATGTCACTTTCAGGGCAGTGACCTGAACAGCACAGATTTAAATTACAGTGGTTCTTTCTCTTCTTTTTCCAGGGAGACAGAGGCTTGGATGGATTCCCTGGAAAGCCAGGTGTGGAGGGGAAACAGGTATGTGGCAAATACTCAATAACTGGAAATATTTCTTTGGAAAAAGTGGAAGTTGACCCTAAAACTGAGACTTATCCTCGGTGATTGCTGAATCATGACAGTACCCAATCGTTCCTATTCTGAGGATCTTTGTTGGCACAGTTTTCTTTTTTTATTTGTTTGCTTTTAGGATTAAACTAGAATGCAATTTAGATTCACAGAAAATGCCAATCCTTTAAATGTGACAGCTCAAATGTTTGTCTTAATTTCCAGCAAATGCGTAAGAAACGACTCAGAAAAAAATCAGTTGTTTAAGCCCACAACAGGAAAGGAAGAGAACTGGATTTAATATATTTGGTTTGTTTTCAATAAAAAAGGCTTGGAACTATTTACATTTTTAAAACAAAAAGAAAACAGAAAATGGCCTAGAAGATCAGTACATTTCTGCTGATCAGACATACACTGCTTTGTCTAAAACTGCTATCTGTAGATTCCACAAGACTGTTTTCATTACCCAGGGAATGATACCTAATGAGAAGCATCCTTTTCTTCCAAGGACCTTCTGGTCTAAACAGCAAAGGACAGAATAAGAAGCAGAGGCCAGAAGTGATTTGCCAACAGCCATGCAGCTAATCACTGCCACCCTTGAGCCTGATGCCTCCAGGGTGCAGCATCTGCATCCTGCTCTGTTTGCTCAGCCACAGTTTACCTTGTACCAAGTGTGTGTCTAGTTAGTGTTTATCACTATCCTTGCAAGATGGAAATGTTTTCCGGTGTTACAGATGGATAAAGAACTGGTTTATACTTGCAGCAAATGTAGATGAAGTAGGAAATTGCAGAGGGATGTGAAGATGGATCCTGTTTGTTTACTGCTTCAAAGGAACAATTTCTCCAAGTGAAACCCTGTTACAGAAGTTGAGTTCTCTGAAGCATTTCTTCTTTTTTCATGTCTAGACTTTTAGAAGGGGGTAAATCTTCATGCCTGAATTCTATACTAAATTTTGTGTTTGACACTCACTGAACTGCAATTCTTCTGAATCAGCTAAAATTAGATTGGTGATATTGTGGTTGCTGTGGCATCTCCATTGTTACTCTCTTTTCCCTCTGTGCAGCACAGTCAAAGCAGCCTCATGTTACTCGCCAGTCCAATAGGACATCACTATTTATGCTGCCAATACCTGCAGTCTTATGTTTCTCCTGCACTTTAGAAACAGTTTTCTCTCAATTTTACCTCTTTATAGGGCCCTCCTGGCAGCCCTGGACCTCCTGGTATTAGTGGGACCAAAGGGGAAAAGGTAAGTTGGGATGTGATGCATAAAGTGGATTTAGAAACACATTTGTTAATTCTTGCTTGGGGCCTCAGTGCTGGAAATATCAGGGCTGTTGGACTAATATTTATCTCATTTTTATATAACAAAAGTTTATATATATTTAAATATTTCACTTTTCTGACACGGCTTCAGTCTGAAATGGGTGTGAGTGAGTGTTAAAATATGTCCAGTTATGGCTCCTCTGCTCTTAGTTTAATGTTCATAGAGAGAGTAGGAGGAAGTAGAGTGTAGTTTGGGTCAGGAAATCTTCTTCATCTAAGAAATATGGGCAGAAATGTCAATATGTTTGTGTAGAAGCTGTTTTTCTGACCCAGGAGATGTAGAATTGACTCAGAAAGTGACAACAAAATGCCTCTGAGGCTCCTACCTGCACAATAATTATTCACTGCTCTCAGCAGCAATTATAACCTTGTTATTTTTCAGAGTTGTTAGAGTATTCAGGGCAGCTTTATGTTTCTCTCTCTGTTAGAGATGATGCTGTGGTTTTGGTATTTCCGACCAGCTCTTCGGCAGGAGTGGAAAGGCATGGCCAGTTCTGGATTTCTTTCTCTTTTTCTCCTCTGGATTAAGTCAGTGACCCTTATTCAAGAATGCAGAGATTGGAAGCAATTCCCACTATTCTCTTCCTGCAGTAGTGATCAGTCTTGAGTTCATAACACTGAACCAGCTGCAACTGATGCTTCCAGAAGATGTTTGTCTCCTTGGCCTGATATTTTCAGAGTGGCTAGTGTGTGTCTCTTCCCTACTTCTTGCATAATATGGGCTCTTTTTAAAATAGGCCTGTTTGGATGGGGCCCTGGGCAACCTGATCCAGTGGGTGGCATGTCTGCTCAAGGAACAGAGTTAGAACCCGGTATTTTGGACAGGCTGGACTGATGGGCCAAGGCCAATGGTATCAGGTTCAGTAAAGCAAAGTTCCAGGTTGTAAACTTTGGTGACAACAATCCCCTGCAGTGCTCTAGGCTGGGGGCAGAGTGGATGGAAAGAGTGGCTGCCCAGTGGGAAAGGCCTTAGGGGTTCTGGCCAACAGCAGCTGAAGGAGACCTGACAAGTGCCCAGGTGGGAAACAAGGCTGGTGGCCTCCTGGGGTTCTGTGTCAGGAACAGTGTGGCCAGCAGGACCAGGATGGTGATTGTCCCTCTGTGCTGGGCACTGGGGAGGCAACACCCGGAGTGTTGTGTGCAGATGTGTGCCCCTGTTCAGATGCAATTAGGGAAAGACACCTCTGGCAAATTAAGGTTCCAGTGAGACCACCTACCAAAGACAACCAGAGGGATTTTATTTAACAATAAATGTAGGGTAGAGAGATAGAAAGGGATAGGAAAGAGGAAGGTGAGAAGGGAAGTGGGGGAAGAGGGGGTGGGAGAGAGATGAAGTAGAAGACAGACCAAGACGTTTGGTTCCAGTGGCATTCCGTCAGTCTTTCCTCATGATGCACTTGTCTGCACTGGGGGTCTCTGTGGTTCTTGTAGAAGTGAGGGCCCAGGTCTTTTGTTGGGGGTTAACAACATCCTCCAGTCCATGTTGCAGGTGGTTTTCCTAGTTTCCATGTGAAAGGGGGATGGGCCGGCCTTTCTTTAGCCTGCATTGCTGACGGCCCAAGGGGAATTTCTCAGCTCCTAATACAGCCTTAGGGGCAGGGTGGGGATGCACCTCCCCAATGCAGACCGGGCCTAAAGTCAACTCATATCCGGTTTTCCAGGGCAGCGCTGTAATCCTTCCTCAGCTGGCTCTCCCTGACCAGGCTGTCCTGCTGTTTTCTTGGGCATGCCATGCTGGGGCTGCAGCAGGACCTACCTTTGGCAACTGGTTGCGTCAGAGTGAACAATCATCTATGGGGAATACCCTGCTGCTGTCACCGCGCTCACTCCTCTGGCTGCCCCCTGAGGCAGCTGAAGGACAAAAGCCGGCGCAGAGCCCGCCGGGCCGTCTTCACCATGGAGCGCCATGGCCGTGGGGCCGGGGGCTGCGGGACGGCTGCGCTGCCAGCCGGGCAAGCAGGAACGCTGCGTGCCGGGGGCTGGGCAGGCTCTGGGCAAGCCTCTGCCGGCAGCTCAGCCCCACAGGGCTTTTCCTGGGGAGGAGTGGCCTGGGCATGGCCAGCCTGCATGCCTCCTGCGTCGGCTTTGTCTGCAGGATTGACAGGGAAGGCACAAACCACAGACATCTTTGCTTCTTCGGGCAGTGCCGTGGGGAAAGGCTCGCTGTGCCACTCATCCCGGGGATCGTTGTCCAGGGGAGAAGCTGCTGGCTCTGCTTCCTCGGCTTGCTGTGGGAGGGACAACGCGCTGTCTGGCTCGCTGTCCCCCTCTCCTGCAGTGTCTCTGTCAGGGAGCTCTTCTTCCTCCCACTTTTTCAGTAGATGCTCTATCCGATGCTCTTCAAACAGGTCAGGAGCTACGAGCTGTGAGTAGTTTTCAGCCTCTCCTGCACAGTCTTTGGTCCTGCTGCAGAGGCTGTGTGGCAGCGAGGGCTTTCTTGATTCAGAGAGGAGAGGATGTCTTCCTCCAACTTCTTCAGCTCCTGTGCCTCGATATGCAGAAGATGCTTTGAAGCATCCTCAGTCCCTGTGCACAGCAGCTTGCCACGGGCAGTGTGCTTGGGGAGCTGATGAGTTCCCATCTCCTCACAGGGGCTTCCAGACAAGGAAGAAGCTGAGAAGTCTGAGTAGTCCTCAGGCTCTGACATGGGGAAGAGTTTGCTGTGGCCCTCGTTCCAGGGATCTTTGTCCAGGGTAGAAGCTCCTGCCTCTCTCTCTTTCAATGGGGCAAGTGATGTACTCTATGGGTCGCTGTCCCCCTCTTCCCCAACCTCTCTTACTGAGAGCTCTTCCTCCTCCCACTCAGCTCTTTTGGAGGAGTGTCCCAGAACTGTGAGTTGTCAGAGAGGGACTGCTGCTCTGCCAGCTGGGCAAAAGACAGGAACTCAGAGGAGTTTCCCATCTCTCCTGTGGCATCTGATCAAGCCAGGTGTGCTGGGAAGCACCTGGGGCTCTGCATCTGCTTCTTCGCAGACACTTGACTCATGGGTGCAGGTGGACTTGGTGGACCTTTCTTCACGCAAGCACGGGGCAAGGCCTCTAAACAGGTCTCTGGATGATTTGCCGCCATGCTCTTCCTGCACTTCAGGGAGCTCCTGCGTCTCAGTGTGCCCCAAGTGCTTCCAGGCAGGCTGGGTCCCTGTGCACAGTTTGGGGATGTTTAGAACACAAACTCAAAGTGAGACAAGGAAGAGCAGTAGATCATTGGGAGAGGAACAAGC
>VZSR01000824.1:4066034-4115468 GCA_013398615.1 Brachypodius melanocephalos
TCAGAGCAGAGCAGGACAATCCCCTCCCTTGCCCAGCTGGTGTTGCTGTCCCTGATGCCCCCAGGACAAGGTTGGCTCTTCTGGCTGCCAGGGCACTGCTGACTCATGTTCAATTTTCCATTGACCAGGATCCCCAGGTCCTGTCCCACAGCTGCTCTCCAGCCTCTCGTTCCCCAGTCTGTCTGTACATCCAGGGCTGCCCATCCCAGGTGCAGAATCCAGCACTGTGGATTCACACCAATCACCATGCAATTGGTGACTGCCCAGCCCATTTCTCAAGGTCTCTCTTCAGGGAGAAGAGATTCCC
This sequence comes from Brachypodius melanocephalos, assembly GCA_013398615.1. NCBI lineage: Eukaryota > Metazoa > Chordata > Aves > Passeriformes > Pycnonotidae > Brachypodius > Brachypodius melanocephalos. The sequence continues at coordinate 4,066,342 of VZSR01000824.1, forward strand.
TCAAGGGAATCAGCAAATAAGAGTGGAAGTGAGATCTACTTCATGTTTTTTGAGGCAGTCACTTGGGTCTTAGTACTGCTGTTTAATGGGTCACTTTTTAAAGTAGTCACAGAGACTTGATGAGAGCTCACTCCTTAAAGGAGATCATGGGGTTTGCCTGCAGTGCTTTGAGTCAGCACCAGCACTGTTATCAGCCTGTGTGAGAACCTGTGAGCATAGGAGGGTGATGAGCAAAAAAACAGTACAGGGAAAAAATATATACCTTGCTAAGAGGTTTTCTACAGACTGACCATTGGATTGTGTGCTATTAAATTTAGCTGTAAGCATGAGTTTTAGGAATCTCCTCCTTGAAAAGATAGTGCATGCAGCTTTTAGTCAATGCCTGAGCAGAAAAGGGCATTTACTTGCTTTCTTAAAATTTCCCAGATGTTAGAAAATATCACTTTAGCAAATAGCTCTGCAGTGCTTTGCTCATAAGTTGGTAAGCTAGGAATTATCCTGGTTTTAAAGCCTGCTGGGAAACGTTGTTTCTTGAATAAGATTAATAGAGTATATTAGCTGGGTAAAGGACAGTGATCTGTCAGGATTTGCAACAGGACAGAAAATGCTCCTGTTAATGATCATTTGATTATAGATGTCATTTGATCTGTTCTGTCTTTGAATTTTTTCCCTAGACTGTTGTGTCTAGCTAGTTAGACTTCTCCTAAGGGTCTCTATTAGTCACTGGGCATCTTAGATGAATAGATATATTTTTTTAATTAAAGGCCATTATTCAATGACTGAATTCATGAGATGAATCAAAGTACTGGGCTTGGTGGATCTACACAGATCCCATCCCCCTCTGGGGGCAGGAGGTAACAATTCCAACCTGAACCGAGCAACTGAATTGTCTTCATTTTATTAGTTAAAAGTCTGATGTCTGCATTTTGACAATGATATCCTCACATCAGGAGCACACTGGGTGAAGAAAAATGCTTTGCTGTTCTCTTGTGACCTGTAAGACCTCTGAATGACAGACAATACTGTCCTGATTTTATTAAAACTGCCTAGAAAAGAAGGAGAACTCTGATACTCTGCTTTCATTTTTAGGGTGGTTTTGTGGTTTTCTTCCCTCTTCCTGTCCTTCTTTTTCTTCTGCAAAATTGAAGATAATTGAAGCCCTTTGGTTCTGCTCTTAAGTCTTTGATACCTGATCTACTGAAGTATTTGTTGGAAATAAAACCAAATTTTTTCTTGATAGACACCAAAGGTGCAGACATATGACGTGCTCCTGATAAACATGCAGACCTGTGGCCAGTACAGACTAAAAATAGGGTTCTTCTGAAGTGTACTCAGTTACTTGGATTTCAAGTTAAATGTTACAAGTTCATTCAAGTGATTGAAATTTCAGAAAGAAACCAAGAGAAAACATTCATCCTGCAGCAGTCATGAGGTAGGAGCTATCTAGACCATTTTGAGTTTTATGTGCTGTACTGCAGCTTAGTTTTATAAAATTACATTGATAAAATCTGTCCAAGTTCAATATACAGTCAGTACTAAACAAAAAAATAATACAGGAGTCGCATGTGGTAATCAGAATAATCTTATGAAAAGAAAATTAGTAGAAAATATATTTATAATATAGTAACATTTAATGAATGTCCTTCTCCATGTTTAAGACTCAATGTACATAAGTCAGGCAGATAAGTAATAGTAATAATAATAATAATAATAATAATAATTTTAAACTGGGAACTCCTGGGTTCAGAGTACACCCCCCATCCAGAGATCACTTCAGTCACTTGTCAATGCAGGAAAGGTTTGTCCCTCTCAGCTGTTCTGGGAGAGATAAAGTTAACAGATCTCTGGAGGGCTGCTGAGCTCTTCCTGTGTTTGATGGTGGAAGAAATACAGGTATTTGACTTTCCATTCTTGACCCATCTTTCACTTGAGTGGATTGTTGCATACAATTTTCCTGTTCAGGCCAGTCACAACTTCAATTTGGAAGTCAACACTATTTCAACTCTTACTTCCCTCTGTGTGAACTGCCCTGGATTTGAAGCACCTTAGGCTCCAAGGATCCAAAGGATGGAGAGAGCTGGCTGGTAACTCCAGGGTGAAATGAGTAAATAATCTAGGAGAGAGAGGAGAGTAACCTTGCCTAGAAGATTAAGTAGGCTTTTTGGAAGGAGCCAGTCTCAAGATATGGTCTCTCTCAATGTCCAGAAGTCCTTCTAACCCTTTACTTTGCCACAACTGCCCCAATAATCACCCATGATCTAGCCAACCCTGGTGATATTTTCATTCTCAAGCTACAGAGATGCTCTCACTTCAAAATTTACTGGTGATATCTAATGCATATGTAGACTGCCAAAGGCTGGTGCCTTCAGAGAGCTCAAACACTGATTAACATTGCTGGATTTCTTCTGGTTTCTCTAGTAATGCAGAGGTAAAAAGACTGGATAGAATGGGTAATCCTAGTATCCCATCTAGGTTACAGGGGAAACAATTGGCATTTATGCTAGCAGTTGTATTCATTCACAACTAAAGATGTTTTCTGTGTACTTTGTACCAAATCCACCTCAGTTGCTGAGCCAAACCTCAGGGAAAAAAATGCTAAGAAAATACATAGGTATTCTGACTACTGGACAGCAAAATGGGAAACAGGCTATGGTACCTTTCAGAATTTCCCCTCCAGCAAAGTGGAAACATTTTTCTTTGTTTTCCAGTCTCCTGTTTAGCAGATATCTTTCTGATGGATGGTTGTGTTCACCTTTATTTGTGGGTGTTTGATGTGTTCAGATGACTTTGCCTATCCTGGCAAAGTTCAGCCATGCAGAAATCAAACTGTAAGCAAGTTAACAAAAGAAAGGAAAAGGAATTGATGCCATAGACTAAATCCAGAGTGAAACTGCAATTGTCAGTGAGGTAAATATACGAATTTCCAATAAAACACACATTTTTAACTGTGCTTTTGTTTAAATTGCTGAAAAAGGCAAATAGGATGTATTTCATACTGTCAAAGGATGCACAGTCTTACAGAGTTACCTGATTCGTACTGTAGGTAGTAGAGCATAATTTTTGGATTTCTCTGTTGTATTATTAGGCAGCGTGACATTTCACGTAGTTTTGCTCTCATAGGTATAATTTCTCCCAGCAAGTATTTCTGTCCTTTACAGACAGAATATATAATGCTTTGGAGTGAATCTGTTCTAGTTGGATTTCAGCTAACCTCTAACTGACCCACAAGTCCCCTTCACAATGGGAAACCTCACTCACTCTCTCTGTCTGTATAATTATATGTTGCTTTAAGGGATTTCTTAACATTTTGAAAAGCACTGAAGTTTCTTAGCATTACAGCTAAGGAAAGACTAAACAGCTCCTCTTGCATCTCTTGTTGCTGCCACAGATCAGTGTTCCTGGGCATCAGTCTGGAGACAGAGCAGTTAGTTTGTGGGATATAAAGGAATCAATAACACTGTGCTGTTTTGATGGACACAATTAAGGATGCTTCCTGTGTGCCTGGTGTCAAATCCACCTCTGTTCCGGGACCAAACCTCAGAGAAAAGCACGGCAACATCTCTCTTATGAGGGAAACTGAGGGAGCTGGGCCTGTTCAGCCTAGAGGAGTTATGACTGAGGAGGGACCTCATCCCTGTCAGTGTCTGCAGGGAGGGCTCAGAGCATGGACCAGGAACTGCTCTGTGTGCCCAGCAAGGGGACAAGAGGAATGGGCAGAAACTGATGCCCAGGAAATTCCATCCGACTATGAGGAAGAACTTCTTTACTGTGAAGTGACTGAGCACTGGAGTCTCCCTCACTGGAGATGTTCTAGAATTGTCTGGACACAGTCCTGTGCCTGTGCTCTGGGATGGTCCTGCCTGAGCAGGGAGGTTGGACCAGATGAGCTGCTGGGGTGCCTTCCAACGTGACCCATTCTGTGATTCCATGATTGGTTCTGTGATTCTCTGTCCTGGCCTCAGTGTCACAACTCTGGAGTAGCCACCTTGGCATGTAGCTCCCACATGGAGAGGAAGCTGGAGGTGGCTCATCTCCTGTGTCTGGCTGCACACACCACATCCTGTATGCTTTATTCATAAGCTTACTTATTTATTTAAATGAGTATTTTAACAGTGTCCTTTGCATAGTCAGCTTGATAGTGGGCAGAATTATTATCTTTAACTAGAAAACATGTTAAATCATGTGGTGACTTGAGTCCTTCAAATTAAAAATGAGCTCTTGTTGGCTTTGACAAGAAAAAAAAATTATGGACGTTGGAAAAGTAGAAGGAACATTTATGAATAGTGGGTGTGTTAGAGTATATAATTCAAATTTTTATTAATATCCAGTCCTGAAAATGATTACAAATTCCTTCTGATACTTGAGCACCCTATAATCACTCCTTTAATATTATTCTTAAATTCTTCTGTATATGGTTGCTGATTTTTATTGTTTTTGGGGTGGAGGGTTGTAGGCGATTTTTTAATGAGAAAAATAATTAAAATAACTGATTGTGACACACCAGCTGAAAGATCTCAGTCACACAGTCACAGCTGAGGAAAATCTGATGAAAACTTTTTTTTGTTTTTGATGATTTAGATTTTTTTATTCATTTAAGTCAGCAGAAAGCTGCTGTTCATAGCTGCTGTTTCTGCACATCTTTCAATAAAGGGAAAATTTTATATATGACCTCTCACATTATCAGGGACATGAAACTTTGTTATTTATATTTTCCTTCTAAAAAGAGAACCAGTCTGGGTGAGAAGTAGAAATGAGGGAGGAAGAAGTCTTTCCTCAGATATTTACAATACTCCTCTTGTACCCTCCCACTATATTACTAACAGCCCCAGAAATATTAATGGTTCAGTGTCTGCTACATATGAGAGGGAAGAAGAGATCCTTTTTGTAAAATATGTGACTCACCTAAAGTAACACAGCATGTCATCTGTTGGGTTAAGAAACAAATCCAACCTCTGCCTTAACTCTGCTTACTCCATTCTTTCTTCCTCATTTTTCTCATGTGAGATATTTTTCTTTTGGATTATTTGAAGTCAAACCCATGGGGACACAGAGCTCCAGCATCCATACAGGTGGCCTTGTCTCAGGGTTGTATGCCAGCTCTTGGCTTGTGCTTGCCTTGCTCCTGTGGAGTTCTCTGGTTCCTATGAAGGGATATTTTTTACTTGTAGAGGAGTCAGTGGGCTCTGCCCCTTGGTGCTAATGCCACCTTTACTTGGAAATGTCTCATGGATTCCTGTTTCCCAGCTTAGAGATTGTGGATCTTTTCTATTCAACCATGCACCAGACTTCTTAATTATTTTTTTTTTTCTTAATGCATGAAGCAGTGCAAGGGACCAGAGGGACACTGCTTTATCTCTCAGGCCATGTTTACACTTGGCACCTCCCTTGGCTGCATCTCAGCACCATGACTTCCTTACCCCTCTGTAGGGGGAAGCCAGGTGGGATTGCAGGGTGTAGGAGATGCCACCATGTGCATGAGAACAGCTTTCAACTTCATGACTGTTGTCACAATCTGGGAGATACAGGATTGCTAAAGACAACTGGGGTTTCATTTCCAAATGGTGTCTGTTGTCTTTATTTCTAGCTTTTGTGTTTTGTGTACCCACGTTATGTTGATTTGCCAGTTTGGGAGTGAAAGACTTTAGAAAATTAATAGCAGTCTTTGGTCTGCTCTCTAATATGTGCTCCTCTGTTGAACATGCAGGGTAAAAAGGGAGAACCAGGATTCCCAGGAATCAATGGTCTGGTTGGCCCTCAGGTAAGCAATGATTTCTTCATTCTCCTATAATATGTGTAAAACCAGATTTTGTGGGAACAGGGAACATGGAACCACACAATGTAGCATGTGTGATCTTCTTTCTACTGTATTTGAATTTCATGTTTCTCCTTTTAAGACCCAAATAATTTTTCTTGTTGAGATTGAGAGATGTCTGTCTGACAGCAATTACTTTTACCTTCCAGAGTTTTTTAACATCTTTGAACCGGGACAGGTGTGTTGTATAGGATTTCCCCATTGCTTGTGCTTAGAGCAGCATCATTCCAAAGGGAAATCACTGATTTGTGTTTTGTGAGGAAGGGGGATGTCTTAAGTTAATGACCCCTTAACTCTTCTTTTTAAAGCTTTTGGCAAATTAGAGCCCCAAATTGCACCATAACATCGTAAGGACAAAACAGTGTCGTTTATGTTAAGTGTGGTTATCCTCAGAGAGGATTTATTTCCACCCTGGATCAGCCCGTTTAGCCCTGTGTTATAATAACTTTGACACCTCTGACTTAGTTTCCTGCTAACTTTGCAGACAAATTCAGCAGACCTGAATCACTTTGTAGGGTTACCCCTGCAATAAGAAAAATACCCGTGGGAATGTCCTAAAGCAGGAAAGGTGCAACCTGACATTGAGCTGACCGCTCAGAATAAAACTGAGCATTTCATTTGTTCCTCTTTTAATAGTAAATAAACAAACCGAACTTTGGCTTTAGGATTGTGTTTCAATAATTGCTAAAGTTTGGGGAAGAATGATGAGCTTTGTTGCTACAGCTGTTGGTGATGTATTGCAACAAGCAGCACACTGCTAGACAGCAGATACTGGTTGCTCATTTATTTGCTCTGGCAATTTATGCTCTTGTAACTACGAGAAATGATCTAGAAGGGGTTTGTGTGACAGGAGTTTTGTAAAGAGCTGCTCACATGTCTGTGGAGAATGTCAGAGAGGTAATCCAAGGGCTTGAGGCCCCATACAGGTGAAGTCCCTTGTGTCCAGCAGGGAACCTTGCCCTGTAAAACACCACTTGATACTGGTTTATGTAATTTAAGACTTTTTTCCTTCAGTACAGTCTCTAATTTGCAAGTATTTCAGCAGTAGCATGCAAGAATGAAAAGGGTGTTTCTAATGGATTTAAAAGGTTTTAGAACCATAGAATATTCTGAATTTGAAGGAACTCATAAGGATCAAGTCCAACTCCTGGCCCTGCACAGGACACCCCAAGAACCCCTTCCCGTGCCTGAGAGCATACAAGAATGCTTCTTGAATTCTTGGATCACTGAGTCCAACACTCTGCTTTTGTTGTGTTATTTTTCTTAGATTGGATGGTTGTTGTTTTTCGAGTTTTTTTCCTTCATTTGGGAGGAAAATTTTTATCCATCTGTTATTTTTAAGATACCTGACAGTATCCATCCAAACAATGTCCCACTTACTTAGCTCAAGTTCCCTGCAAATTAAACATATATATACATGTGTTAGCAATTTTGTAAATGTATCTGTGAAAATTGCTGACATAAGATTAAGTAATTTTCCTTTTTGCACAAGCGAAATAATGTTAGCAAATTTTATGTTCATTAAAACTGCACAAAATGCTTGCCCCATCAAGGAATACTTAAATTGGCTCTTCCTCCAAGCTAACTGCATGAAAGGTAAAATATTGTTCCTATTCCTGCAGTGGCACTCTGTTCTGGACGTATTATTGCAGATTTCCATATTTCTTTTTAAAGAAAATGCTTACATCCACTTTGTGACAAAGCTACTTTTCAACTTAACAGCCCTTTTTGTGGCATTAGATTTTTAAAGCATTTTATCAGCATTTTCTTTTCTTTTTATTATTTTTTTTTTCTTAATTAGACTATGCCCCAAAAACACCCAGGAAGAAAAGTGGTTTTCTTATACTGTAGTTACATGGATATTAATTCAAGTTATGTGTGGAAGCCTATGTCAGCTGTTCCTATGCTGTCCCCATGGTGTTGAGAGACAACTGGTTTGAGTTGGCTGCTCATGAACTAGATTAGGACATGAAAATAGTTTCCCTTTCCTCTGCAATTTTTAATTTATGTCTACTTTTGTTTTCTGACGTGATTCCCCACATTGATACCTGTATGAACAAGAGGAAGGGATTGATATAGGAGCTTTAGAAGGCTCATTGTTGCTGGAGAACACAGAGGAGATCTGAAGTTATTGAGCTTCATCAAGAAAAATTCTTGCTGTCATTCTCAGTCCATCTGAGAAGCCACAGAAGATCAGGCAGCTGTGCCAGGGAACTGACTTAAGGGCTACTCTTGTGGGTCCCTTCCAACTCAGGATTTTCTGTGATTCTATGGTCCAGTGATGAACTTGAGTTGAGGTAAGTCAGTCCAAGCCTCAAGGACCATTTGAGAGATAATTTAAGTGTCAGACCCTGAAGCAGCATCTAGGAGACAATTTCCCTGCTGGGCTGGGGATGCTTTGTGACAATAGATTAGCTTCATCTCTCTTTGCACACACCAACTCAAACCAAATTATAATATAAAAATATTTTAAAATATTTATTTTTCCTTCCAAATCAGCTGTGGTGGTGAACCCGTCCGTGTGCTTATTTGTTTCATGTTGTCTGATCAGCAGCTTTAAAAATGAGCATTTATTTTCCAGTCATCTTTACAAGTGGTCTTGCAACATCATTAAGCCGTGGAATATAAACTCTGGATATTTTTTCTCCTCTGGACTTAGGCAATTTTCTGGCAGCAAGGACACAGACACCTGAACTTATAATATGTTTATGTTATTATTTGTTTGTACGATTTTAGTGTCCAGGAGCCTTAATCATAGGCCTAGCTTTTATTGCAGTAGGATGTTCGCATTCAGGCTGAAAAATGAGCATTTCTCTAAAGAACTTTCAGCTGAAATAGTTGGCTCAGGCACTTTGAGCTGTATCACTGAGTTACCAGGGCTGGGGTTTGGCTCCAAATCCAAGCACTTTTTGGGTTAAGAATGGGGATGCAGGTGCCTACTCCTGTTGATAAAGATCCAATTAATATCATTGGTGGATCCTGATGCTCTCTTTAGTGGCACCTACAAATGGGCCACTGAGCCAATGTTGAGGCTCCTCATGCTGAGTGGGTACTTGCTGGCCACCTGTGAGACAGCAAAACACATCAAGAGTCTTTGAGATTTAAAGAAAAATGCCATAGCTCTGCCTTGCAATACCTCTGGGCTGTTGCTGAGGCTTGCCTCGTGCTAGATAACCTGCTGGTGTAAGTAAGACCTGAGAGGAAGAGCAGGACAAGCTGTACCTGTTATGGTCCTGGCTGGCAGTGATTTAATTAGTATAGACATGTCTGCAGGGTGTGAGCTCAAGCCCAGCTTTTCTTAAGTAGTTCAGGAAATAAGTGATCTCCTGTGAAACACACAGTGTCCTTAATGTCCTTTTTATAATGCAAGTTAATACTGCAAAATGTAAGAAAAGGATGTGGGCCCCAGCTGCAAAACTCAGAATGAATTCAAACTTTGCCTATGCTGCTTCAAATTGGAAAATACTGCTCAGAGCAATCTTTAATAAGATCTATACATTTAAAAAATAAATTTTAAAAGCCTTTACCTGTGAAGATTACTAATAGTGCTGAAAGAAAAGACATTAAAAGAGTTTTTTTAGTTGTTTTTTCTCATTTGCTGCACTGACTCAGTAAACCAACTCCAAGCAAACACATGGGGAAATAAATCTTCCTCTGTAGACAAAAGAGATCATGTCCATAGCTTACCCTAAGTGATTAAGTTAAACAAACACTGCCTTTCGCTGGAAGCAGGAGACTCTCCTAGAGAGACTTCTATGTACAAACTCAACTTTATTCCATACTTTTAAAGATCTGCAAAGACAGTTCAGAGAATTTTTTGTTGACAGAACTTTTGTTTTACATTTAATGTTGGTACTCCAGTTCCAATGCAGCCTGATGAAATGACTGGAGACTGGATCCATGTGTGAGTTATGGCACTGTCACTGATGCTGACTACAGGAGATGTATTGTAGACAAATGCACAGACCTGTTGGCTCTTCAGGCTTTTGATTTTTAGTGTCATCCAGCAACAGCTTTTTAAATATGTTCTCTTACCTTTGTATTGATTTGTAAGGCCAGATTTAAGCAGAGAGAGAAACACAGTGCTCTAATGCAGCATTACAGAAAATATCTCAGTAATAATTTCCACTTTAGACTGGATAGAAGGAAAAATTTCTTCACTGAAAGAGTGATCAAGCACTGGATCAGGCTGCCCAGGGAAGTGGTAGAATCTCTGTCCTTGGGGCTATTTAGAAGATGTGGCACTTAGAGATGTGGTTTGGTGGTGGCTGTGGCAGCCCTGGGCTGATGGTTGGACTCGAGGATCTTAGAGGTGTTTCCCAACCATAACGGTTCTCTGATTGTGTTATTCCAATTCACAGCAGAAGTGGCTGGAGTGAGAAATGAAAAGCAGATTTGAGGAGCTGATCCTGCAATCTGCTCAGATGCCACAGAGGAGAAGTGGAGTGCTAGAGTGGCAAAGGACATAGTGAGACATGTAGGCTGCTCCAGAAAACTGGCTGCAACAGCTTCATTTCTGATGGGAAAGGAATGTAAATAAAGGAAAGACAGCACAAAGCCAACAGAAAGGGTCTGTGGGAACTTTCTAAGGGGTGAAATTGTGGGGAGTGTCTTTGAAGTGGAGACAAGAAGAGAGAGTAGAAGGGGAAAGGCTGTCAGTCCCTCCGTTACTCATTTTGCTCTCATTTTGGCAGCACACAGAATGCTCCTGCATGTCCCTTCTTGTTTGTAAACCCAGCACACTGCATTAACAGCCCAGACCACAATCTGCTTTAATATGGGTTAAGGGCTTATCTAAACCTTTGTCACAGTGTAAGAGAATCCAGGAAACAGTATGGAATAGTACACAGAAAATATGTCTGTATAGACTTTGCCTTCAGATTTCTGGGAAAGCCATCAGACTTCAGTTTTCATTGTGGAATGTCATTTATTCACCTCCTTTTAAGACTTAGTCATCCCTTCTTTCATGGAAAAGAGATTTAGGCCAAGCAGCCTACTGATGGAGTCACAGACAAAGGTTTCTGTTCCTTCTCAGAGCCTCCTTAGGGAGTGCACAACCTAAATCTTAATATCTTTGCCTTTCCCAGCCCATGTTCCAGCAAGGTACACACTGGAAGAGGAGAGGACTGGAGAGTGGATTCTGGAGGACAGACACAGCTGTGTCTCCAGTGTGAACAGTGTCAAATTTCTTTCCTGAGTTCTGTCACTGCATTACATTGTCTAAGGAATGGTGCTGGATGAAATACAAGCCTGAAAAAAATCCACCTTCCATAATGTTTTTGAAGATATCCCATCCCAAAACACACATGCCTCTACACAATATTTAGATTTTAGATTTTAACGAATATTTGAAATATTTTTTTTCAGAGCAACAGCTGGAAAATATGTGGTCTAAACATTTAAATAAAAAATTCCATGTTTTGCATTTGTTTTCCAAAATGAGTTTGTGTAGATCTGTTTTAAAATCAAGTTTTCATGTATCAGTTTTTGTTTCAATATGTACAAAGCACATGTCAGAGTGTTTACCAGCTGGAAAAAAAAAAACAAAAAAACAAAACCCTATGATTGTTTTCTTCTGGTTCAGGGTTTTAACAGGACAACACTATGGTCTGGATTTGGGATAGGGACTGTCATCTCTATAATTCATTAAATAATCTTTGAAAAAGGTGGTTGTATAAATCAGGTGCTTTAATCTGGATTCACTTAATATGGAAGTGAAGAAAACAGATGGTGTGAGATTTTTTGGGGTAAACATTACACACAGTCCTGCTGCTGTAGTTTTATGCTGTGTTTTTTAAAACATAAATAGATTCTATCAGTTTGGTAAATTATACTATTTAAAAAGAATATTACTTGCTCTGAATTATACTCAGAAGTCAGGAGAAAGGCTACAATACGAGATGTTGATACACAAATGAAACAGAAATTCACTGCTCAGTAGCAAAAGGGAGTGCTCTATAAAGGATATTTATGATGTATTTCTGCTGTTTTATTTCACTTTGTACCATCACTTGCTGTAGCCCAGCCTGTAGAAAGCAGGAAACCCAGTAAGATTGTTGATCTACTGCTGTGTGCAGTCAGCTGGAGCAGGGTGCCAGCACCCTGTGCATCTCCAAGGGATGCTGCTGGCCATTCCATAAAAATGTTCTTTCTGTGTCCACCTCAGAGAAGATTTTATCAGAAGATCTTCCCATTTGTGGGTGTAGCTTTTCTTGGTACAACACAAGCTATCTGTAAACCAGTTTTGGCACGATATCCTGGGTAATTATCTCTTGGAGGACAATGAAATTGAATTATTAGTGGCAATTTAGGAAAAGGATCAGTGGGATTCAATTTCAGGACTTAGAGTTGCATAAGGTTATTGTGGTCTAGCATACGGAAAGTTTAAGAGAGTAATTAGAAATTGTCTTGGATCGTCAGAATACCACGAGTTACTGGGACAAAGAGTTGGGATGAGGAGGATGGAGCACTTCACATTTTAGGGATTACACCGATTGCTGACAGATACTGGAGTAAGACTTGGCTTTTAGATCTAATTGACCCCTGCCAATTCACTGTGTGGAGTAACACATCATAGCTGGGATTGCTTGGGCTGAAGCTGGGTCCTGACTGGGGTTTTTCACCTCCTGAAAGAAATTTGCTGTTGTAGGGCTGGGAAGGATATGTGTTTCCTGGTAGGAGATAGTTCACCTACTGACAGAGAGAGAACAAAATTAAATTATTAGGAAATAACTGATGGAATTAACAAGGAAAGCCTGAAAAGGTAAATTTACACACAGTCCAATCTGAATCAGTTTGTCATTTTTCTAGTTTTACCTTCTTTCCCAGTACTGCACCCTTTCTTCATGGAAGCCCTTTCTTGGAGCCCATACCTTCTGTAGGTCCTCTCAGCAATGCCTTGTAGAGGTGGAGTAGGGCCAGGTAGAATTTCCATGTCCTTGGTGTCTGTTTGCTCCATCCAGCTGTGTATGCACACAGTTGTGTCTGTGTGTAGTATTTTCTCTTGTGCTGGGCTTATTTGGACTGTTTTTTCCATAAATGGTGAAGCTTTTTAAAATGAAGGATAGCCTTGACCAAGTGTCTCCTGGTAGGTGTAGAATCTTTAACTGCAAGATCCAACTGCAGGACTCCCCAGGAATTAAATCATCAACATCAATGCATCTGAAGGCACATCTTTTTGGGGATGTTTTGCTGCGTTCACATTTGAGGCACTTTACAAATTAGAGTATTGTTGACAGAATAGCTCCGTGTCTGTTCTGAGTTGCTATGAGGCAAGTGCAGCTACAGGATCCTTTTCTGGTCTTTTTCCTCCATCTATTGGTGAGAGATTGTCTTAGCTCCTGGCTGAAGTTTGCAAATGTTTTTTATAAGATCACTTATCTGTCGTCTCTGCCAAACCATGCCTCAAATAGATCCTTCTCCTCACTTTTTTACGCCATTTTCTTCTCATCATCTTTATTTTTCGTTAAAAATAAATGCTAATATTGATCTATGACTTGTAATACCTTAATTTTTAATGATGAGAGGGAAAATGCTGTCTGGCCATTTTCTGTCTTGTATCAGTTGCTCAGTTTCAAACCTTTACAGAGGTTTTGAGTTGGGTGGTTTGTTGTTTTTTAAGTGCAATCACACCAGAACTCCCCTTATGCTGAAAACTGAAAATTAATGAGATTGTCATGTTAGAAAGACAGAAGGAGGTAGCCAGGGTAAAATTTCAACTCAGTCATATATCCATTTCTCTCACTGTTTGCTCAGGTCTGATCCAAGAAAAACATGAACACGTTTCATTCTGAGCATAAGAGAAATCCTGTCTTGTCTATAGGGGAAGCTGGCAGTAACAAACGCCTTTCTATCTCAAGCAACATACTAAGATTTGTCAAGGCTGGAAACAAATCTCTCATAGAAAGCCAAATTTAACAATTTGCTTGATGCATAAAAATAAATCCTTCTTTAAATCAAGTGTCTGTTGTCTCCTAAGAGTAACAGCTGTTGCAGGGAAACGAGTAAGAATGTTAAGGTATTTCTAACTGAAGGTGTTCATCAAACTGTGAGTTTGTGAAGATCTTTTACTATCTACCAAGTTGATGTTGAACAACAAAATGGTGGCACATTTTGTTTTAAAACACTTGAGTCGGTGCAGCATTTCTCCATACTCTTGGATTAATATTTTTAACCCCACCCTCCCAAAAAGGGCAAGCTCAAACCACAACAAGCCAGTTGCATTCATTAGTTGTTTCCAGCAATTTATTTTTGCAGAGGTAAATTAATCACTTTGAAACAACATGAATCAAGGTTAACTTCGACTGGAGGCTGCAAGGAATCCCACTGGTCCAGCTTTGTGTTGTAGGTTACCACTGATGGCCTTCAACTCCTCCTTCTCTTGTACTGGAGTGGAGGATGGAGCTCCCCTTGTAGCAATGGCAGCAGTGGCTTAAGCAGAAGATAAAATTCTCCCTGTGTTCATGGCCCCTTGGTTTGGCATCTTGCACTTTTTGGGTAGAAGTTAAGCAAATAAAGCTCAGTGCTTTTGCCTGTTTCCTACAGGGCCCCTGTTACACAGGGGAGAACCTGAGGCTTTCAGCTCCTACCAGAGAATTTGATGAACTGGTTTTCTTTCTTCTCTTGCAGGGACCTCCAGGGCCCCCAGGCATTGCTGGGCCCCCGGGACCACCTGGGCCACCGGTAAGAAAGCTTGGGGGGTTTTGTTTTATATCAAGGAGAAGAAAAAACAGCTGGAGAAAATTTTAGGTCATGGGTGTCAGAGGGAACAAAGTTAAGGCCTCTGGCAATGTGTGTTTTCTCTTATATTTTCTCTACTGCAAAGCCACAGCTGGTCCTAGAGCACAGCTTCTCCCTGCTGAGCCTTGGAATCACACTGGTGCTTCCTGGGGATAATTCAAGGTCTCCAGGGCTCCCCATGCCAGTGATCTGACTGCAGTGGAAGGGAAAACTGCACTTCAATTGAAAGCAGCCATCTCCAGTGAGATTCCTGCAAAGAACAGAAATACTGATTTCTTTTTTCTTCTGATTTTCATTTCTCAGGGACTGCCAGGAGAGATTGGAGTTTCTGGTAAAACTGGACCACCTGGACCACCTGTAAGTGTTGAGGAACTGTTTCCATCACCTCAAAGCTCTTAATTATTTCAGATAGTTTAATTCTTAAGTCTGCTTTGTTTTCTGCATCTTGTCTGCACACAAGGTTTTAACATGGGCTTCAGTACTGTCACTTTAATCTGAGATACATTTTGTGAATAAGAATTTTACCAGGTGCAGCCCCACTATTCCTACAGAATTGGATCATGATATTTTCTTTATATGATACCTTTCAAAATTTCTTTTGCTTTTGACACAATATTGTTTTTCTAAACCTGGAATTTCCTGAATCAGGCCAAATAACTCATGATTAAAATCACAGATTTAGCAGAGTGTAGCAATTTCTGTTGGTCTTAAGTCAGAAAAGCTGAATTATTAAATATTTAGTACAGAATAGCCACCTACAGCCTGTAGTGTGTGTGGATTGACTGATACTGGGAAAAGGGAAGAAAACTTTTTCTCACCATTTTAAATGCATTACAGGAAGTAATTTTAATTATTACCTTGCTGAGCCACTCTGTTGCTATGTGCTATATAATTTAATTTTAGGTGTCTATCTACTGTATAAGGAATTACTAAGATTTAAAAGGAGAAATAGATGTAAAAAAAGTGTTTATGGCTACAGATAATAGGGACTTACAGAGAATAAGTTAATATGTAAATAAGATGCGTAAAAGCTCTAATACTGGAGTTTCTCTGTAACAATGCTGACATCCAGTGGTCATTCACTAAAACTGGGATACTGGAAGAAAGGGCAGAGCAAATATATACAGTGTGAGAATTTTCATGTCTTTTGAGACTCAGTAGAAAAAAAACTCAAAATGCATGGGGAGGTTCTTAAGGTTAGGTGGGTGGCAGGAGGGGTTAACCGAGCATACTTAATTCTGAGTTTGCTGGTATTAATTTAAAGAATTGACACTTGTAGCTTATGTTTTCCTCTTGTTTAGGGGCTGCCTGGCAAAGATGGACTCAGTGGGCTTCCAGGGCTTCCAGGTCTAAAGGCAAGTGACACCACAGACACTGGGATTAAGCTGCTAACCTGGGCAGATCACTGGGATGAGCAAGCAAGGGAAGCAGGAAAAACACAGCTGAGCATTGCAAACAATCAGTCAGGAAATCCAGTGACTCTGGCAAGTCAAGGCATATATCCAAGGCACAAAGAACAAAAAAGTGTAGCAGGCTCCAAAGGTGTTCCTTTCTTTCCTCCCTGAAGGGCTGGAAAGAAGAGAAGCCATCCCCGTGAGCTTTCTCTAGATCTGTGTGGTAGAAAGTTGGTTCTTTATTATTTCCTACTTCTTATGCCCCATTTGAAAGCTTCTCCAAATTAGGGCTTGGGAAGGGGAGTTGTCTCCTCCATTGTCTCTGCACTGGGAGAAGGGAGATAGTAAATGCAGAGATAGGAGACACTTCTCATCCCCCTACAAATAAGGGTCAAAGAAATGTATCACATTTTGACTACAAAGGCCAAAGGTTTTGGGAATGATGATTATATTAAAGAAAACAGCTCTTAACCATCTATTGCCTTGGATTGCACTGGCAGAGGTTTTCTTGCTTCTGATACTTATTCTCAGGTCTAGCAGAGTACCCAGCTCCCATTTATTGATGAATAAAGGTGAGGAATTCACAGCCCATAACATATTTCTGATGTTAAATAAACTTTGGATTTTATCCACACATCTCTGTAGTACTTACTGCATTTTCCACCTATGTAGTTACATTTCACCACTGCAACCTCTACTGTCCATGCTAACAACACCCACATTGGGAGATCAGTTTTAAAGTATTTACATAATGGATCCAGTGACCAAGGCCCCAGTCTCCAAATTTTATGTTTTTCTAAAACACTTTCTAACTTTTTAACCACATACAGTTTGAAGAAACTAAGTGGAGGTGTTTTCTTTCCAGATAATCCACTATGGACATCTTTAATGTAACAGTGATTGTGTTGTTCCAGAAATTCTCCAGTAGGGTGCTGCAGATGTGATCACAAATGGCACTAGAATGGAAAAACATTCCAGGAAGCATATTCCCATATGACTCCATTTACATCTTCAAGCTGATCCTGAGGAGCTGATTTAAAATATTCCTCACCATTGACTGCAAATGTGCTGCACAAACACCAGAGGAGTTTGTGTATTGACCTCTTGTGTTCCCTGCAGGGAGAACGGGGGGAAAAGGGTGAGGAAGGCTTTCCTGGAAAAGCTGGCCCTAAGGTAAGTAATTGTATTTCATAGTTTGCTGTATCCACTGAGTCAACCAAGGTGTGATTTTGGAAGGTCTTATACTGAAGTCAGGAGAATAAGATTCCTCTGAAGTTGGATGCACTAGGGGATGAGCAGATGAGGTTCGCTGACTTCCATGCTGTTCCAAAATACCAACACTTGTTTGATGCTCCTCTCTCAAGCCTGAGTGTGCAAGGAGATCTCACCTGGACCTTGCGTTGGTTCCCTGCAGTCTGTATTCCCAAGCCATCAAAAAGGCAATTTCAGAGCCTTGTGGGTTGTGGGTAGAACAACATGGACCAGTAGGGACAACATTTTGCTAATGAGAAAGTGTTCTTACCAAAGGGTCAAATCCTTACAATATTATAGATTTGCTTTTGTTTTTCCAGGGTGAACCAGGGAGCCGTGGCCAACCTGGTGAGCAGGTGAGCAGGAAGAACAGCCTTAGCAGCAAACCCTACCTGTCAAAATAATAACAAATGACCACATGTGATAACAAAGCCATTTGCCAATGACAAGATCTGTGCATGTCATTTGCATCTGTGATTGAAGGTGCAATAATTGTATGGATAGGACTTATAGTTGACCTTAGAGCGCTTTTCCACCTTTAATGATTCTCTGATTGATGGAATAAGGCTACAAGTCTGAGGCGAAAGCTCAGATTTTGGGTTTGGGGATAAGGTACTCATCAAGCAATTGCCCCACCCTGTGAGTCTGGACTGTACTGCTGCTGTTCCAAAAGTCCTTATAATCTGCCTGATAGGTATCACTCAGTTCCCAGGAAAGTATCCTTACCTGGTGTCCCAGGAAAGGGGAAATCACCACAGCATGGGGAAATGATTCCTCAGGAGTGTTTTCATCAGGCCCCAGGGGAGGAGTGGTTTCTGTGCCCTTCCTTGATGTCATTTCACTGTAGCTGGGCAAACAAGCTACCAGGCTTGAAGTTCCCAGGCAGGCTTGGTCCAAGTGTAACAAAGGGCCAGGCCCCAACCGGAACACTGTCCCTTGGTCTGAATCATCTCCTCACACAAGGCTGTTTTAACACCACCTTGCATGACGCTTGCCCCTCTCCACAATGTGATGTTCTCCACATGTTTCATAAGTGTTCTCTTTCCTGTCATAAGTTAAATAATGCTGTCCCTGGGAGGATTTCATATATCCCCTGAATTTTGACAGTAAGTTGCTAATAGCAGGTATGTGAATGCTGTTTTACATCACTCTCCAGATACCATTCTGCACTATGTTTCTGTGGTTACTGATGAGAACAACATGGTGGCCTATGTCAGATATTTTACTAAAGTCAAGATACATCAGAAAAACGCTTTCCTCTTCTCTGTTTAGTTTTCATGTCTAGGGAGGGAACTGGATGAGTGATATGATTAGTTTTTAACAAATCCACGTTGGCTGTTTTGTATTACCTTTCTGTCCTTGAACTCATACAGACTCATTGATATCTTGCTTCAGGACCTTTTCAGAGGCCAAATTTACACCATGATTTTATTTTCCCTCTGAATTCTCTTCTGTCTCCTTCAATGTTAGATGCTCTGGTTGTTCTCTGAATCTCTGGAATTGCTGGGATCTCACTGTCACTTCCCTTCCTGGAAGTGTCTAAGGCCAGATTGGATATGTCATTGAGCAACCTGGTTGAGGGGAAGGTGTCCCTGCCCATGGCGGGGGGATGGAACTAGAAGATCTTTGGTGTCCCTTCCAACCCAAACCATTCTGTGATTCCATGATAGCCAGGATCCCACAGTGGCTCTGAGAAAGCACCACTCCATCAGTCACCAAATGCCATTTTCTTTAAAATTTTCCCAACATCACTCAGATGTTCTTAGCCATCCTCAGTTATCACAGCATCTTGTTCCTCACTTGTTCCTGATTTTGTCTACAGACCCATTGCATCTCTACCATGATAATCTTTTGTTCTTCCTATACTTAAGATAATCTCTTCAGAGCAGGGATTACCTTTTCTTAGTTCAGTATTTGTACAAGACTTAGTGAACTTGGGTCCTGTCCATGACAGATCTCCTTTGTGATATTGCACTATAAATTCAGATAGAAAAGATTTATAAATAGGAAACCACATGGTTATTTTCAGATTACAAACTGGATCAACTGGGAGCTAAATACGAGAGTACTTGATATATTTAGGAGAAACCACATGACATAGAGATCATAGTTACTCCAATAAGAAGTACTGTAAAGCAGAAACTCAGAGAATAATGTTCAGACAGAAATAAATCCAAATGTGCAATAGGGCACTCAGATAATTCTAGATGTGTTCATCAGGTGACATCTGTACCATTCAGATTAATACACTGCAGTTTCTGCATTTCCAGACTACACCAGATCAATAAAGATGAAAATAAAAAGTCAGATTTTATTTCCTTTTCTGCTTTCGTTCGCTTTCTTGGTCTTGCTACAAAGCAGCATGAAGGAAATGCGTCCTAAATTTTGAGGCATCAGTTAACAGCAAAAAACCAGAGAAGTCTTAATTGCTGCTTTAAGTAATGGTTTAAAAACACCTAAGAAATTATTTGATAATCAAACTAATCATTCTCCCTCAGCAAACTACATCTACATCTTGTGAGAAAATTCAGACAGGATCTGTCTTACAGCATTCAGATTTCACACATTTTGTCTTATTTTCAGGGTGAAGCGGGTTTTCCTGGTCCTAGGGGCTTACCTGGACTGAGAGGAGAAAAAGGAGACCAGGTAGGTGACTTTGAGCCACAAATGGATCTTGTTTTGGCCATTTAGCATTAGTAGGACTTATCATTAGTGTCCCTAGATGATGTTGTCCCTTGGAGTGATGGCTGTGGTGAGCAGCTGATTGGCAACCAGCAAGGTTACCAAATACCCCAAAAAGGTATTCCCTGCCTAGTGACTGTTTCAAATTGACAGAGATGCTAATGAACAGTGTCTATCGTAAATGTGAGGAGTTGTGCCATGCTGCTTGTGAGGCCGTAGGGAAGGTTAGGGCTCTAAAGGTTAGATTGCACTTTAGAACCCCTTTTTTGGAATTATTTGCCTGATTTAAAGACATTTAAAATTCTTGATAACAACAAAAAATTACTAATCCACCTCATCACTGAGCCCTGGAAAAGGCTGCAGATGCCTGATTTATTTTCTAATGGCTTAACTTGTACACAAGTCCTGGTGTCTGCTGCTTCCCCTGGGTAGCTGCAGAACTCTGGAAATGTCTTCATACCAGGAAATACTTGGGTCAGGGGCCTGACAGTAAATTTAGCCACATAAGTGAGGTCTGTAATCCTGATAACTGATGACATGCTTGAATGTGATCAAGAAGGATCTAAAATCAGCTGAGGTTTTTCCATGCAATTTGCTCCATTATATGCCTTGTAGAGCGCAGGATACAGAATATATTCATGGCAGGGGTTTGAAACTAAGTGGTCTTTAAGATACCTTCCAACCCAAACCAAAAATAGTAATATGAATATTCACTTTGGGTCTTAAGTGTTTTTTTGCTGCCTCTCTTTTCCAATTGGAAAAAAAAACTTCTGCATTTTTATAACTGCATCAGGCAGTAGGATCTTCTATAATAAGCAAGTTATTTTAGGATTGGTGCTTTACTTTCTGTGAAGTCAATTGATATTCATTGGTTTTGAAAAATTAGTGGATTTTTGAAGCCATCTTCAAAACGTTACATTTTTAATTGCTTGCTCTACTTCTTGGAAGACAGGTAAGATAACTGAGAGTGTAGAATATTTTAGTGAATCTGATGCATTCAAATCAAAATGTGCATATTTCTTGCTTGCCTTTCCCTGCTTTTAGGGAGAAAAAGGAAGAGATGGTTTCCCAGGAATGAAAGGTGAAAGAGGAGAAAAAGTAAGTCATGAAATGACCATGATCTCCCTTAGACAAGAGAGGAAAACAGACAAAGGGGCAGAGGCAAATGATAGAGGAGGTTGTCTGAGGAAGACTAGAAAATTTGGAAGACTTGTAGCTGAACTTTACAGAGAAGCAGCAGAAATAGCTATGTGTGGGATGGAGACAGTAATTTATGGAGAAATTAAATCTGATGAAATTAAGGACAATTTCATTAATTCAAGTAAAACTTTTTGGTTTAAAGTTTTATTTTATTTTGTTAAAATTTTCTTTTTTTTTCAGTTTTATAATTGGCTGATATAAATGAGCCTGAACTAAAACCTAAAAAGTTTTCTATGCCTGTCTGTGCAGGATAGAACAATAACTTAAGGAACAGTCTGGGCTTCTGCCATCACAATACCATTAATTTTAGTGAAAATGAGAGAAATAGACAAAGGTAATGTCCACCAAAATTTGCATTCAAACCTTGTGAACATGAAGGTGAAGAAGAAGCACTGACCTTGCAGATGCTTTTGGGTGTATAGTGGAAAAGCTGCCCTCATTACAGAGGCAGTAGCATTCAGGATGTGGGTTCTTCGATCAGTCCTCAGTAACTTTCCCCACCTGTGGAGCTGGGAATTCTTTCATGAGTGGTTCCACTGACATCAGTGAGGCACCTGAACCTCCTGTACCTGGGAGGTTAACAAGTGGAGTTGGTAGTTCTTGGCTTTCAAGTGTCAGGGGATAGATATTTTTGGAGCATAGCCCACAGGAAGGTCAATGCCAGTGCTCAGGAGATCCTCCAGCAACAGTGTAATTTTAACTCAAAATTAGGGGAGAACTGGATTTAGCAACTTTAATATTTGATGAAAAGCAGATTTTACTTTTTTTTTTTTTCAATCAATGAAAGAAGTTCAGCTAAAACATATTTTTCAGTCAAGACTTTTGGTCAACTTTAATTTAAAAAGGAAATTAAACTCCATATCCTAAACTGGATGGGGCAACTTTAGAAATTCACCAACCTGTGAAGTCAGGTTAATGGTAAAATCATAGGAGGATGAAGACAACAGAATGAGAAACCTGCATGCAACAAAGCAAGGACAGCAAAAATTCTCTCCAGGAATGTCATTGAATTGGGGGGTTGGGTTACATCTTGTCTGGTAATGCTGCATATTCTAAATTATAATGTTGAATTTTATTTGGGAATCATTTTATGTAATTGGTTACATTTTTTCCTCTCTCCAGGGTGACACAGGTTCCCCTGGGCCCCCAGGCTTACCTGGAACGGTAAGTAAGATTGTGCTTAGTGCTATAACAATATTCAAGGCATCCTTGCACTTCCTCCACATAAATTCCACAGAAACCGTTTTCAAGTTTCTTACTTCTCTGCAGAAACTATTTACTCTGAGATTATCTCCTTTTGTTTCAGAGCAGCAATGTCAAGGTGTATTTGGTCTTTTTATTTTTATGGTGAAGTTGTACCTTCCTCTGCCGCTTTGCAAAAACAGACCAAGAATACATAAATTTATTGCTTTCAAAATGAAGATGCAAAGTTACTTTGGGGAGCCTGACTATAATTACTATGAAGTTCACTGGTGATTAAATCAGCACCCACTGAATGTAAAATACACAAGCCTCTGAGTTTCTTCTATAAAACCTGAGTGAGCAGCTTGAAATGAGCACTATCATTGCAACTGGAGGGCTTATGCCAGTCACAGATCCTCCAAGACATGCACACATCCTCTCATCAGCTCTGCTCACCACAGCTGAATACAGCTGCCTCATTCACAGATAATGGAGAAAATTTGAATTAAGGTTTGTTGGTGAAAATCGAGTGCCTAAAGACCTTGATGCAGCAATGGAGAAAGGTGTAATTTAGCCATTAACCCTAACCCTAACCCTCAGTCTGTGCCAGAACACTTCATGGTGCTTTGTGCAGAAAGACTCTACATGTATCAGACAAGAATGACCCAGTCACAACACCAAAGATGAATCTGTGTTGATAAAGGCAGAGAAGGCAGCTCACAAACAAAATACAACATGGCTGGACATGGAGATGTGTGCCACTGCTCAAGCCTCCTGTGTTTGTAGGGACAAATAATTTCTGTTCGTCATGGTTTAGGAATGGTATTCCCCAATTCTTGACCCTCCAAGCACCCCAAACACTCTTGACCCTTCAAAACCCCAAACCCACCCTCTGGTTACTCACTTCCCCTTCCACCCACGTGTGGCCAGAGAGGAGAACTGGAGGCACAAAGGGCAAAGATTGTGGGTTGGGATAAGAACAATTAATGGAAACATCAATAAGAAACAGTAACAGCAACAATATTAATAACAAAAGTGGACAAAAGAGGGAGTGTGGAGCTTGACCTGATTGCAGCTGTGCCACCCAAAACACTCCCTCCAGTCAGGACCAGCATAATCCCACTGCTCCATCTGCCTTGATTGCTCCAATGGAAAGGGACGTCCTTCCTTTCTCCAAAGTGAGAGAAAGAACCCTATGCTCCCTCCCACTGATCTAGGCTGGAACCAGGGCACTGTTTCAGCTGTAAAAGTAAATAATGCTTTTGACATGTCTTAATGTCATCAAAGTCTATTTTTTCCTTCAAAATTTTGTCAGCTTTGAGAAAAGAACTATCTCTTACTACAAAACTTTATAATTTCTTTTCATGTCTACTTCTTCAGAATGACCATGTATTCCCATTGAGGTGTCATGTACATGGTACAGCGCAGAGGGAGAACACACAAAGCTCAATCATGATATCAGGAAATTTAATGATACAGAAGATGGTTCCAAGTGGAAAAGTGAGCTGGAGATTGCTAGCAGTAAAGTTGCTGTAAAGTTTAAAGATTGATTGGTTTTCCTAGGACACACAGGATAGTCTTGAATTTATGTTCATATTTCAAATATTCTGGGAGATGTAAGATATTTGTGGGCTTCTTTCCAAACATCCAGATGTTACAATAGTTTGTTCTTTTTTCAGCCTACTTATGGATGTATGGAATGTGCAATCTGTAATGACAGGAATATTTATAAACAATTGCATTTTAAGGAAAATAGACTATCCTGTTTTTAACACTCTGGTTTCTGTTTCAGACAGCCTTCTTCACCCCACACCCCAGGATTCCTGTAAGTAACATCTCTAATAAATACGGCTTCTGGCTTATCCTCTATTGTATCTGATAGACACACAGCCCTTAGTGTTTTCTGTGTTATTTAAATGCTTTCAGTAAAGAATCCAGATTGAGTCTGGTTCTGGGCATCCTCATCACTGTAACCAGCTATGATGAGAAGTCCAAAGCTGTGCTGGTAAGATCAGCAGTCAAGCCATCTGTGGCTGGGACAGAGCTGTGTGCTATCCTAGCCTCTTAAACTGGGTTTAAAATGAAGATTTAATTCCTGTTTGCAGGACCTAGTGAGAAATAAATGACATAACATGATCTGTGAATGTTGTTGGGATTAACATGAACCTTGTAAGGGTTTAAGAGATTTCAAAGATGGCAGAGGTAGGCTGTAGAAGTGCCATTAGAAAGAAAAATATGCCATATTCTTCAGAGGCTGAGGAAGAAAATAGGGATGTGAAGTAGTACTGGAAAAAGAGACAAGATTTCTTTGGCTTGCTTTTCCCCTTTGCTCAAAGGTTGTGCTTACACTCTAAGGAAACGTGCATAACAATTACGTGGTCTTTGTAGTGCTACAGTCACAGGAGGATTTTTTTCTTTTGCTTTGGGTACATTGCTCTTGTAAATGAGCTGCAAGATGGTAAGAAATAAAAGGCTTGAGGTGTGTCAGCTGTTCCGTTTGCTGTACATGGATCTCTCCATGTACAAGAGAACTGTGGTGACACCTGCCACAGCACAGCTCTGCACATAGCACTCTGAGGGAGGAGAAGGGAAGGTCAGAATAGTTACCTTGGATGTACAGGTATACAAATTAAAGTGTCAGAAGAAGGTGATGAGTCTTAGGAGAGTGTCATGGGTAATGCTACAGAGGTGGTGGGACCAGCAGGGTGCTGACAGTTGTCATGTGCTCTCCAAAAACCAATCCTTGCCATTGCTTCGTATTGATTGTGTGTTGTATTGTACCTGGGAGCTATTTCATATATATTTAGGCAAGTCAATTAGGATCATGAAATATTCTTGGAGATGAGGGGAGAGAAAACAGTGGTGGTTGGGTATAATGGCTGGAAAGAGGCAAAAACAGTAAAAAAAGAGGTGGCTCCTCTCTTTGCCTTGTGTCTCGCACTGCGGCTGGGCACAGCAGAACCCCCACTGCACTTGATTTCTTTGAAGAAGGACAGGAACTATTGAGGCATAGTTGAGACTATGGGAGGACACTGCTGAGAACAGGTCATGGAAGCTGTAAGTCCTCTTCTGGACCAGGCTGGTGGCAGCTGTCAGCTTGTCATTGTGTCTGTTCTGTGCACTGAGGGGTAGGTAAGAGGTGGGTGGCAATGGATAAAGAGCAGCTGCCAGTGGGCAGCACTAGCAGGCAATGTTGACAGCCTTGGAAGAGAGTCATGGATTTGGCAAACTTGAAAGGACTGGCAGGCAGATTTGCTGGTGGGTTGTGTTAACAAAAGCCAGTTGTGACCTGGGCTGCAGCAATGGCCAGCAGGTCTTGGGAGGTGATTCTACCCCTGTGTTCTGGTGATTCCCCTCCTGGAGTGCTGCATCCAGCTCTGGAGGCCCCAAAACAGGGGCATCTTGGATCTCATGGAGCAAATCCAGAGGAGGCCACAAAGATGATCAGAGGCTTTAAACTGTCAGAGGGCAGGTTTAGATTAGGTATTTGGAAGTACTTCTTTACTGTGAGTGAGAGTGCTGAGACACTAGCACAGGTTGTCCAGAGAAGCTGTGGGTGCCCCGTGCCTGGAAATGTTCAAGGACAGGTTAGATGGGGCTTTGAGAAACCTGGTCTAGTGGGTGCCATCTTCTCCAATGGCAGAGGAGTTGGAATGAGATGATTTTAAGGTCTCTTCCTCCACAAACCATTGTATGAATCTACAAAGAAATCCTTCCTTTGCTCGTGTCTGTGGCTGTTAGATTTTGCACTCCTGTGCAAGTCAAGTATCAAGGAAAAAGTGGAAGAAAGGAAAATCATAAAAGCTTTCCCCCTTTGCCTGTTGTGTTACTTTTTCCCTTTGCAGTTTTGTTTCCCTTGGTAATACACATCCTTATTCCCACTCAGTAGCACCATCCCTGCCTACAGATATACTGACCTATGTCTGTGCTTTGTGGTTCTGCTCTCTCAAAAGAATTTCAGAATTTGAGATGTCATTGCACAAAACAACTTCCAGGCACAAACATACAGGTTTCCAGCTTTGGACCCTTTGCTTGAGCTGCTTTAGGCGATTCTGGTGTCTTTCTGAAGGACACTAGATGGCATCAGGGACTGCCTGCTTAAAAGTCGATCTAATGGGATGCTACTTGTAGAGTAGAATTCCTCCTATTATTTATCGCAGATGATAATATTTATTCATAATGCATAATAAATACAAGCATAAGTAATATTTATGCAGCTACACTTATTTTGTCTGTTAGAGAATCATTTGAAAATGGACTGTGAATTCCCAGGTGTTGCAGAAATGATTGGCAAATAGCAGATGTAAATAAAATTCAAGCTGATTTGTCTGGCTCTGCATTTTGGCTGATCACTATTCCTTGCTTGTGTGTGTAGCTTAAATCACTGATGTTCTTACTCTTCCTTGACTGCATAATTGAAACACTTGGTATGTTAAATAATGAATAAGTAATGATTGCTGTTGCCTGAATGCATTTGTTCATAACAATATAAAAATATGGGTATTCGTGTAGTGCCTGGTTTATTCCAGTTAGTTCCATAATTGTGTGCTTTCCTTTTCAATTTATAAAAAGCAGAAATATGGATTTATTGATTATTGCTCTAGACCACAGGACAAAGCTGATGAACTTCTGTCTGAATGCATATCCAATTTACTGTTAGGAGGAAGAACAGGAATAAATTAATCTTATTAGGCAGTGATGGTGCTGCATGAAAAAATGTACTGACATTGCAGGAGGGAGAGGAAGCTGCATGAATGTATGGAGATGTTAATAGAACTAGAGATCAGGAATAGCTGTGCAGTGCACACCTCTGGAAATGTTCCAGGATGATCACTGAACACTTTTCTTTTGTAGGTGGAATAGGGAACTTTCTTTATCTGGGATCATTGTAGGATGACATTAGGGCTGTGGTCCTAGAGAGACATAATGCAGTGGCACTGCTGCTTTTGCTATTGGTCACATCATGTGGCTTTTTAAAACGTTAGAGAATAATTTTTTGATTTGAGGTATATTCTTAGCTACTCTTCTGCATGAGGGCAAAATGTTCTCCCCTTAAGCTGAATGTTTTTTTCAGTTAGTTTCAGAGCAGACCAAAGAGTCTAGACAGTGATCTCCATGTCTTGGTGTGGCATTCAGTTTTGACTCATTGACCTCAAAGTCCTTTGAAGAAACTACTTTATGTCAGAAATGGGTAACTGGTTGAAAGAGCCCACTTAGTAAACAGGACTAGTGTGAGTTCCAGAGCTGGAAATAGCTTTTATTTCTCTCTTTGTCTGATTGTTTTATATCAGGGTGAACCTGGACCAAAAGGGGACAAAGGAGATCGAGGAATGAGTGGAGAACCTGTAAGTACAGACAAGTGTTTCTTCAACTGGCTTTGAACTTCAGCAAGGAGAGGACATGAGAGTGGTCAGTTTTGGAGGGAGAGGGTGAGACATGCTCATTCCATAGTTGGGATGCTTCTGTCATCAGAAATAGCCACAGGGGTGCTTATCTTTTTACTGCCTGTAGAGGAAGCTACATGACTACTGGAGTTTAAGCACCTAATCTATAGTTGTGGGCCTTAGTAGCTGAAAAGGGGACTATTGGATTTGCTAGACAGAGTTTGGCTGGCAATAATTTACGTGCAGAATTTATTAAGGGATTTTGAAGTGATGTGGCCCAGCTAAATTGTGCGTTTGGGTACTGCATTTGTATTCTGGACTCTATTGTTCTGGATGGAGCCTCCCAGAGGAGACAGAGCCCTGTGCAGTGACAGCCTCTGTAAAAGTCACACTTCCTTCTCTCAGTGGAAGGAGCTCATTTACCTCTCCCTCTGTTTTGCAGGGATTACCTGGGGTCCCAGGTGAGCAAGGTGTGCCAGGACCTGCAGGAGTACAGGTAAGAGGGACTTTGAAGAAAATCTCTGACATGACTAGAGTGGAGTGCCCTCAAGGTCTATATCACTATAAATAATCCTTCCCGTATGCAGCAGCAGCCCATTTATTTTTTCTCACTGTTGTAAATTCAGGGAGTTCTGTAGAAGTATTTACTTCTGTTAGACTGCAGGACAACAGGAGGAAAATCAGCTCAGAAATACTTTGTAGCATGGTCAGTATTGTCTGAGAGACTTCTTCCATCTTTGTCGCCCTTCAAAAGTGCACCTTGTACTACTGCTACCAAACCGCAGGTCTTGCAGATAAATCACCGCAGTACATTTTCAAAACATTGCAGAGCAGTGAGATTCAACCCCAGCTTATCTGGCCTGGAATGAGTGATGGCTCATGTGAAATGGTTCTATGGCCTCAACCATCTTCAAAAAATTTGTTGGGTCACACAAAACCATTTCCAATCAACACTGAGGTGTTTCCATTCAACATGGATAAGTGTTCACTCTGCCATCATATGTGCTGTGCCCAACCTATATAATCAACAATACTTGGGCATCAACACCTTAAACAGGCTAACAGCAGTTTGACCATTCAAAAAAAAAAAAAAAACAAAAAAACAAAACCCAAACCAAACCAAAAAAACCCAAACCAAAACCCAAGAAAAGTAAACCAAACGAATCCAAACCCCCCAAAACCCAAGAAAAAGCATAGTAATGCCATGCAACTTTTAGCTAACATCTGCTAAATGGGGGACAGTTCAGTGAGTGGACTTTGTTCTCCAAAAATTCTTCAGAAAGGGCTCTCTGATATGTATGATTAGGACAAACCCTCTACATGGGGATCTATTTTTACCATTTCTTGGTGACTGATGTTTGTATTTCAGAACTGTAAGCAAGTTTTCTGTGAAGGGAGACCATCAAAGTTCAGCTGGAAATTAAACAGTTGGTAGGCCTGAGGATAGGAAGGTGTTCTATCCAGAAGACTACCTGCAGGTTTCAGCATCCTATGCTGAGAAACAGTATCTGAGCTGATTAGTCATTAGTAACTCTTCTTTAGTCTCATGGTTTTATTTTTATAGTTCTTTTTATAGTTTTCTTGCTGCACAGAGAACTGGAAGCTGTTTCCTCAGCCATTAACTCCTCTGTAAATTGGTTAACAAAAACTATTGCCTAATACACATTTAGGTATCATTTTGTCTGGCAGGAGGTCTCCTTCCATGTCTGATCAGCTGGTATCTCTTTCTGCACAGGGTGTAAAGGGGGAGAAAGGATCCCGAGGAGAGGCTGGAGCCCCTGGAGAGACTGTGAGTAACTGATTCCCTTGCAGCGTTTTCCCCTGACAGTGACACACCTGAAGGGACACTGACATCAACATCTTGTGGATTTGCAGTCCCAGGCTGCTTGAACACAGGGCACATCCTAATCCACAGCTGGAAGGGGCTGTTTGTGGGCAAACAGGAACATCTGCACCGAACAGATCAATGCCCCTTTTAGCCCAGCTCAAGACTGTGCATCTTTTCCTGCTCAGATCTCTCCCTGTCTAACAAAACAGCCTCTTCTGAGTGAGTGTGAGTGCACTGCAATGTCAGCCCAGCTCAGGCAGCCAGTTGGAGCAGGGAGCTCACTGCTCAGCAGCAGCAGGAATTGGGTTTTGATCATGGCTGCTTTTAGGCTTCACTGTCAATTCTGCTATTTTTTTAAATACTGGCTCATCCAGAAGACTCATCCCACACCCCTTTTTGAGGCATTTGTTGTAGGGAGTGCTGCTCTTGTCTGTCTGTGTGCTTAGGAACAGCAAAGTATTCCAGTCCAGTTTTATTATTGTGAGACCATATAAGATCTTTGCAGCTGAATAAAAGGCCACAGACTTTATTTGCAAGCAAAAAAGGAAGAAACACTGAAGAATTGTTTGAAATAATGATTGAGAGAGGGAAGGACTGTGATTAGGAGAAGGAAGGAATAAGAAATCCAAATGATGCATCCTAGAGCACTGAAATTTCGTCTTCCACCTTTGTGTTCATGGTTTTCCTTCTTGGGCTTGTGCTTAGACACTGTCTCTAAGGAGTGCTTTTGAACATAAACCCTGAACTGCCTGTTTTCAGGTGTCTTTCACTCTTGGTTGAAGGACCCTTTAGTATTTTGGAGAGGAGGAAAAAAAAAGAAAAAAAGGAAATTTAAAAAGAAAAGACAAAAACCATCCTGCTTCCATGAAAACCCATTCCTTGGTTTTATTTCTTTGTACAGCCTGGTGGGTCAGAGGATGTTAATGATATGGAAATACAGGTATTTGCAGGCACCTTCTCTTTTTTTTGGCATTCTTTCGCAGACTGCTGCTGCTCTGAGTGTTTCTATTGGCTCATAGACCAGTGACTGTAAATAACACAGAAATGAGGAAAGCTTTAAACCTCTGCTATGAGCAAAAGCTGAAAGGATTGGGATTGTTCAGCCTGGAGAAGCAAAGGCTCCAGGGTGATCTTAGAGTCCCTTTCAGTGCCTAAAGAGGAAATACAACAGAGCTGGGAAGGGACTTTCTAGAAGGGCATAGAGTGAAAGGACAAGGGGGAATGGCTTCAAACTGAGAGTAGGTTTAGATTAATATTAGAAAGAAATTATTTCCTGTGAAGAGGGTCAAGCACTGGCACAGGTTGCCCAGAACAAGCTGGTCTAGTGGAAGGTTTATGACAGAGGGTTTGGAACCAGATGATGTTCAAGGCCCCTTCCAACCCAAGTCTATGATTCTATGAGACCTCCAAATATAACCTGATAACCCCAAACATACATCTCTATGGGGACATAAATCCCCAAATGTCCTCTAATGTCTCCCATGAAATTTTGGGGACACACGTGGCCTTTTTCATGCTACAAAGCTTTGACTTGCAAATGGGTAAAGACCTGCAATTCAGAACTATACACTCTGGATGGTTTAGGCTATTTCACCTGTTTAGTGCAAAAGAATGTTTTCAGGTTTTGTTCCCCACAGCAGAGAAAGGTAGAATTGTCAACAAACCATATTTTGTTGACCTGAATTTATTTTATGATAAATCAACATTCTTTTCTCTGTTCTTCTGATGTTTCTGGCCCAGACTTTTCTTCCTGTATCCGAGCTGGATTTAGGATCTCTTTTGTTAGAAGGTAGCTTTAAGCTCCTGAAGAGAGCCTTAATCCATTTCGTGTTGTTTCATTATTTTTTACACTTAAAAAATTTCAAACAAACCTGCTGTTTTTTTGCATTCTTGATGTACAACACCTTGTCTGACATGAAATCCAATCCCATTTGGAACATATTGTTCCTATGGTGATACAAGTTGTGATTTATATATGCACACACACACATCATTTTTCTTAAAACAGGGTTTGAGTGGACCAGCAGGGCCCCCAGGTCCACGAGGCTTGCCAGGAAGTGTGGTAAGTATGCACCAGTGTATTTGTTTCCGCACTGTGCCCTGATTTCTTTATTTAACCTGTTTAGTTTTCCTTTTCACGGGGATTATTATGAAGTTCAAAGTTCTGTGTTTCATTAAACTTATTTTTAATGCTGAATTGAAAGATCTGGAGGCACCTGGGAATGGTGTATCCATGAACTATCTTCTCATATTCATTTTATCAAGGGGAGGAACAGAGCTGCTTCATTCTTCACCAAATTGTCAAAAGCAATTTTTGCTGCCAACTCTTCGAGAGAAAAAATTCACTGTTTATTGTGTCTGGTTTTGTTTTCTTTGCCTTTTTTTTATCTGTCCTCTCCTTTTGTAAACAAGACTTCTTGATATAAAAACAGCATGGTAAACTACTTTTATTATAAATGCATGTAGGCATTTGAGTGTAAAGACCCTTAAAATGCAGTGTCCCCCATACCTGAGGGTTCATCACCAGTATTAATTTGTACATGATAAAACTTTTCATATTTGCTAAAAACCTCTTTGGATTAACTCTACTCCCAGCTCCACCAGGGTAATTTTCTTTCTGATTCCTGGGGTTTAGGCTGGAGTAGGGGAAAACCAGCATTTAGACCATGATGTATTCATGCACAGGGGTGTTAGAACCAAAGTTTATTACCTGAGCAATCCAAGAAAACCTAAATTGCCCTTCTACTAATTGTTAAGATACATTTGATTTAATTGTATTAATTTAGTGATTTAATTTCAGACTGAAAGGTTATATTGAAAATTAAGAACTTTTCAATTTCATATTCCATTAAGCAAACTTCTATACCAATAATACCAATATATTACCTATAAAAGCCAATGTACTTGGAAATAATTTTTACTGGTGCAGAAAGGAAAATAATTATCACATCCATTCTGAGGTCAATCCAATCTTAATGGTGCCAAGACATGATTTCACATCTTAAAATGGAGTACCATTCTAAAATATGTTTTGGTGGGTTAGGAAGTTACAGTATTTAATTTAGAGCTCTAAATCATCCATATTTTGACACAATGTCCTTTGAGACCTGCCAAGATGTTAAAAGGATTGAAAAATGGAATAGAGGAAGAAATGAACACAGCTGCATTTCCCTGTGTTGAGAGGCTTTTGGCTTCTCTGATACAAAGGTGGTGACTGGAGGGTTGTTGGTAGCATATTAGGAACTGCTAAGAATTTCACAAAATGAAAGAAACAGTTACTGGTAGAACACAAAAATCTGGTGCTAGTTTAGTTTCTACTTTTTCTGTTCAGCTACTTTTTTATATTTAAAAAGAAAATCTTCCTTTAAGGACCTGTTACACACCTCTTCTGTGGTGTTCTCTGGGTTACAAGTTTTCTGTACTGGGAAATGTAGAGCTGATACTGATCTTTGAGATAAAATGTACTGAACCCACAGGTCTGCCCCTTTGTTTAAAATCCAATAGTGCCTTCAAAAATACTTCTAAGCTTTAAAGCTCTTTTCTCTCCAGGGTGTGCCTGGAGGCCCTGGACTCCCAGGAAAGGCAGGAGAAAAGGGGGAAAAGGTGAGTTGGTTCTTTGATGGATTTTATTTTTTTTTCTTGAGCATTTTAAGTAACAGGGGCAGATGCAGTCTGAATTGGGAAATTATTTCATAGGTTTGTGGATGGTTAAGCCACATGGGTTCATGAATTCATCTTGTCTGAACTCTCAATTACATGTGCTGTAAGGTTTTCACCCAATTGCGACTTTCTACTTTACCTAATAAACCACTGAGATATGACTGGATATGGTGAAGTCACTGCTGCACAATTATGGTCTTCTGCTGTTCTCATAACCTCACAAGAGCAGGCATTTAGTGTTTTAAGAAACCCCTATTCATCACTGTAAATCCAAAGCTGGAAGTAAAACTGGCTTTCTGTCCTCTTTCATGAGCTGTCTGAGGTCAGGGGGTTGTGTTTGGTCATGCACCCCAGGGTACCCAGCATGCTGGAGTCCTGACCTTTGTTTTCTGGGGTAGGAATGATTAATCAGAAACATTAACCCCTATAACCATCTATTTGGGGCTTAATAGGGAATGAATCCCAGCTCCTTCAGTAAAATCTTCCAAATTACTGAGCTCTACCTCAGGGTCATGTGAGGACCAAGGGCTCCCTCATTCAGTGGTGCAGCAAGAGTGATGCACTTCAGTCACAAGAAAGAAGCAGCAGTACATTTTATTGATACAAGACACCAAGTTAACAAAGTTCAGTGGTAAATGCCACAGTGGTTTAACAAGATTCGATGGAAGGTACACTTGATTTTTTACTGCACTGAGGACAGGAACAGACAAAATTGTCAGGGAGACCCTTCCATTGAGTCATGAGGCTCAGAAAGAATCCCTTTGTGTTCTAAACTCCTTCTCAGAGAGGAATTTAGGTATGGCTGCATCTAGAGTTAGTCCCAAACTTGATCAATATTTGTCTAAAGCATTATATGTGTGCAACCAATCCTTTGGATCACTTAGCTAAGGTTTCAAAGTTTCAAATGCACTTATTCCCATTTTGTTTGCTGAGTATCTGATGTGATCAGGTGATAATTTGAGGAGTAACCTTGAGAGGCATCTGTGCTCAAGGGGAGATCTGGGCATGCAGCCCCCTCTGCAGGCCCTGGGCTGTCCATTGTCCTTGGGGTAAGATGGTTGGCTTATATTTTCATGCTGGGTGCACATGTTAGTTTCTCCCAAATTTGTGAAGATGTTCACCAGCACTGTGGTTAGTTAGCACATTGCCCAAGCCTTTAGGGTTGTTATCTGCCTCCCCTGAACCCACTGTGAGTCAGATGCAACCATCACAACCAGATGCATCCACTACCACTCCCGCTGCTGGGTGTCACTTGGGCAGGGTTATGGGAAGCAAAGATCAGGTTGGAATCAGGGCACATTCCAACATTTCAGTGTCACAGCAGGGAAAACCAATTTTCATGAGTTCAGTTTGGGGTTGCTCCATGAAGAGAGAACACTGCCACATATAGCTAGTTCCCAAGACTTTTTGTAGTTTTACTTTTCTTAATGGAAATTACAAGTGCCTTGAGATTACTGAAAGAAAAGAATTCCATTAAAGAGGGTTTCCTATGATACCAAAAGAAATCCAGATGAGACAGCTAGGAAAAAATCCATGTCTTTCAGTTCCAATGAAAGACCTGAGATTGTCATTTCCTATAGTATTCTAATGAGTTCTGGTGGCTTTTCTTCTACAGGGTGATCCTGGAAAAGAAGGAAAAGTGGGTTTGCCTGGGCCACCTGGTGAGCCAGGGCGTGCCGGAGAGCCAGGTTTGCCTGGGAAGGGTAAAGATGGAGAAAGGGTGAGTACTGCTGGCAAGCTTTGTACTTGTCTCGTTCACTATGAGACAGGCAAGCATGACTTCTGCAGGAGAGCATGGATTTACCTGAATCCCTGGAAGGCCTGCCTGTGGAAAATGCTCCAGATCCCATCTGTACATAAAAAAAGTCACAGAGAATTGAAGGTGTATTTCTGAAATTTACTTTGAAAACAGAGATCTCGACAAGGAGTAGCCATTGTCCTTGTGACTAGTACAAAAATTATTAGCTTGATGAAAGTTCCCTAAAAGCTTTTAAATCTCACCCAATTAGCAGATTGTTTAATTTGGTTACATGTTGTCAGTAAAATATTGCCAGGACTGTGTGAGCTCAGGAGACCAGTGGTGGGAGAATTGCTGCCTTGACTGTAGCAAAGTCCAGGCTCTTGTTTGGCTAGATCGTGACTACTTTCTTGGTTTGCTTTTGTCACTTTAGGGGGAAAGAGGACCACCAGGCTTGCCAGGACCCTTTGGACATAAGGTGAGCGTGGACTTCAGTGTGTACTGCTCATCTTAATGACTTGAACTGGAGAAAAGAACATGGTGCAAACATGTTCTGTTTTCCACTGGAAAACGACGTTTGCAAAGCTCTGACTCTAAAGTGCACTTCTAGCTCTCTAAGAGGTTGCTTTCTTTATCATTCCAGCATCTCTGTGGACTAAATACTCAGATATGAATTAGCTGTTCCCTTTCCGCTTTCAAAATACCTTCCAGCACTATAAGAATTCAGCACAGATGAAGGTCTCAGTGCACACTTTTTCAGGAAAACTGTGACTGGGACCCTTTAATCCACACAACCAGGGAGACACTGCATGGCTCAGGTGTGATCTGCTCTCAGGACCCCCTGTCAGCCCCCAAAGAGAACTTCTCCCTAGCACTCAGTCACTTCACCTCCCTGCAAGGAGGATGTGAATTATTTTCCAGTAGAACCAGATAGTCTTGGTTTCCCCTCCTGTATTGAGGCAAAGACTAGCTATTTGAAGAGGCTGATGACACTAACTTCTGCTGAAAGTAATGTTTATTCCCTTATAAGCACACAGAAAAGAGAGAAAGGAATAAAACAGCAAAAATCTTTGATTCTGGAAGGATCTGGATTGCGCTTGAACATTTAATCAGACATTTCAGAAACTGTCGTCTTCAAAATGACCATGTTTTGATCTGGACTGGAAGAGGAATCAGATGTTGAAACAGATTCTGTAAATGATAGAAGCAGGATTATAGCAATATGAGACCAAATCCATCTACATTACATATTTTTGAAATAACCAAACTGCTATGATTTTCTTTTAGTTTGGATGCATTTTGTACTAATTCATTGTAGTCTTTTCTGTATTTCTTTGACAGTTCAGAACACAGACCTACACCCACACAGATGCACACTAATAGACTGAGAATTAATATAAAAGTCAGAAAAAAACCCACTAAAAGAAATCTCATTAAGTATTCTATTCAATAGCAACAGAAGATGATAAAAGTCTTAATTGTGTGTGGGAAAATACTATTGAAATTTTTGTATTAAAATTATCTTTTTGAATAAAATAACTGATAAGGCTTGTGTGGAGTGTTTGAACTAATCAGAATGCATTTTTTTCTCACTGGCCTTGCAGTATTATTTCTTTGTAGTAAAAGATTAGCTTAAGAAGAAAGCAAGAAAGAGGAAAAATAGGAGATATTGCAGATTTAAATTTGAGTGGGCAGAATCCACAGGTAAAATTTTTTCTATCATGCTTCTATATAGCTGGAAATGATGTGATAATAAATAGCATAAATAAGATTCACTGTTATAAATCTACTGCCAACGTGAGACCAAATCTCACAACGGCAATGCAATCCATAAAAATCTTATTGATTTCTCCCTATAACTAGAAAACAGATGTTAAATTAAAGTCTTAAAGCTGAATTGTTTCTTAGCCCTCTGTCTGCAGTGTACATTGAACAATGTCAAGCTGTTTTCTGTGCTATTCAGGTTTTACTTTGAAAATCCTGTTTTTCAGAAGAGAAGGCTCTCCTTTTCTAGCACAGCTTGAGAGAGAGTGGTAGAAGTGTTGACTTACATTTTACCAAAATAATTTCATACACTTCTGTGAGTAGGTATACTTTGGTAAAGGAAAGGGGAATATTAAGATGCAATAAGCCTTCCCTAATCCTGTCCTTCCCAGATAAACGATCTGTTCAGCAATTTTTGTGCCTTAGCCTTCTACCATAGAAGCACAGAGAGAGAAAAGTGATTGATGGTACTTAGTGCTTCCCCAAGCCAAGGAAAGTGCCTGCTACCCTGGTGAAGTCATTGTTTCTGGAAGTGTTCTGGATGTGGCTCTTGGGGATCTGGTTTGGGGTGATTAAGGTGGTGCTGGGCTGGTGGTTGGACTAGCTGATCTTGAAGGTCTTTGCCTTGGTGATTCTGTGAAATGCTGGAAATGTGATGCGGTGCACTAAAATAAATGAACACACTTGCAAAGATTGTGATTCCACTCAGTTATGTGATGTGATGTGGCACACACTGAGCCCACAGAGGTGGGCTGGGGCCCGTGTGATGGGAAAAGGACACTTTATTTTCATGATGAGACAGTAACTGTGCCATATCCCCATGCTGCCACAAGCAGAATCTGTCCCTCTGTGGATAGAATCGGGACCAGATGTACTCGTGTGATGTTCTGGTGTACAAGTTGGTTGCATTTCAGCACATTTTCTGGTCAGTGCACAAAGCTTCTAACTCTTTCCTTTATTTCAGGGTGAGAGGGGAGCTCCTGGCCTCCCTGGACAGCCAGGAGACAGAGGAGTGCCAGGAATCGGCCTGGCTGGACCCCCTGTAAGTAGCAGGTCCTGCTGCAACCTGTCACAAGGTGGAAAATCAGGCATTGCCACCTGGGGAATGCATTGCCTGTGCTCAGCTGTGCTGAGAGCCTGTGGGACATTTTGCCTTCTGAAGGTGCAGATTCCAGATGGCTGGAATCCAGAGGCTGCCATTTGTAGCTGACATGTCACAGTGTGTGTCATGAGGGCTTAAAGTGCTGTTGGATTGATCAGTGTCAGTAACTGTCATTCCTGAATTTTGTGCATCATCCTGGCACGCTGGCTGTGGATGTGAGTGGAGATCTGTGCCAAGGCAGCAGCTCTGGTCTCTTGGACAGATATAACCCAGCTGTTGTATAACCCCTGTTGGAAGGGATGAGTGTGGCACACATCAGTGACATAGTGATACTCCGATAGCAAAATACAGAATCAGATTGCTTAAACTCCTGTATTCCAAGAGAGCCATCCTCCCCATAATTTCAAACAAATATTTGGTAGGTTTGACCTCATCCAGCTCTGCTCTCCTGAGTGTCAGTTGGTCACATGGTGTATACAGGAGTCTGCTCAGAAAATTTGGATTTTCATGTTGCTGGGCTTTGATCACTCCAGTACTTGTCATGTACAGCTCCTCTAGAAATGAGGGGGATTTGGCAGTGCTCTGGCAGTAGTCCTGCTCACAGACCTCCAGCAATGCACTTAATTTACTAGTGAAATATGTTTAGGAGGAAGTAAATTCTATTTCTGGCTGTAATTGCTAGAGGACATCTGAGCCCTTGCATTATTTTGCAACACCTTATACATGCCATGATCCTGGACCAATCATTCAATGTTTGGTTATCTAGATATAAATGTCCCAATTAGTACAGGAAGTTGCCTTGAAATCATAAGTCATACTACTGGGTAATGGATTGAAAAATCTGGCTTTCTGAGATGTATGTCTGCTTAAATACTTGCTTTTACCATGCTGAATTGTATCTGAGTTAAAGCAGACAGGGTTGGTCCTGTTTCACACTGTGACTGTATTTTGGCTTTATGGTGCTCACAGGGTACCAATGACTGCAGGTTTCCTGGGTCTCTTTTGTTATGATTCATATAACAGTGCTGGTTTTGCACTTCTCAATGTTCAGCCATTAATTAAATTAAAATTAAATTAACAAATTAGTATTTGGCTTGTGTGAAAATCACTAGTTTGCAGATAGTCTTTAATTACAGATTTTTTAGATTCAGTCCAGCGCTAGATGAGTTCATGTCTGCATCCTGATGTGCACAGGATGACAAAGTTGTTCTTCATTGGGGATGTAGCATCCTCATCTCCATAAACACAAATGACTAAGGGCTTGACTTCAAATGCAGACATCTCTTGTCTTACACCAGAAGATTGTTTTTTTTGGTGTCTTCATTATTTGCCCACTATCAGGATGTGTAGCCATCTACACACCACACTCTCCTCAAAAGATATGTTCTATTTCTTTAATTTGCTTTACTAAATGCTTCTTTAAAAAATAAAATTAAAAAACCCAACAAAACAACAATCAAACCACTATTTTGATAGGTTTTTTCCACTGTAGATTCATCATAACCTCAGCTCCAGTGCAAAGACTGGAATTGGAAAAAAACTCTGTATAACCTTGAATCTAGCAGACTGTCACAAAGACTGAATCTCACATTGAAAGAAAAAAAAAAGCCAGAATAAAATCAGTGGGATTGCTTCAGTGCATATTACACACTGAATTAAAGATGTCAGCCTCTACTCTTTTTAGCGATGTGACAAAATTGTGTTTATAATACTTCAGCCTCAGAGCTGAGAGCCAACAACTCTTTTTAATTGGAGTGCTCACCCTGTTTCCTCCTGTGCCCTTAACCTCTCTCAGGCTTTTCTCCCTGCACAAAAAGTATATATAGATGAGGATTTTTTGTTTTACCTTATCTGCTGAAGTATTGAGTTACAATTTACATTACACTGAGCTATAAACTTGAGCATTGACAGAGTGTTATTTCCAAGGGGACAGCTTGGACAACTGGGGTGAATTCACATGTTTATGCTGAAGTTTCCTAAGGGATGGATGCACAGTACAAGTAGAAGAGTTTCAATCTTGCCCTGCCTTGCCTTGTTGGTCTTAATTAAATTATGCATTTAGCCATTTCTTTCACATGCACTAAGGTGTCTTCTTTCATGGAGACATTGTGAGGATTAGTGAGTTGCTGTGCCAGAAATAGAAAGCGAAAGGAGAGGAGTTACAGTGGTAGCCAATTTATTCAAGCCTTGGTTTTGGTATGTTTGGAATACCAGATCTATTCAGCCATGCTGGCTCTGTGGTGTTCCTGTAGAAGTGGGTACCTGCCAGTGGCTCACTCTACTCAGCTGCACATTTTAAGTTGCATCCCCAAACACACAGCACGCACAAGCCCACTGCCCCCCCACCCCTGCTTTGACCTAAATTAAAGAGCACAGAAGTCCTGTGGGATGTTTTCACTTGTGTGAGAGGTAGCTGAATGTAGTGGTCTTCAGAACCTGGGGGACTTTTCCTGTCCCAGCCCAGGAGTTGTGAGGGTGCTGTGGTTCTGTGTCCCCAGACCCAGCCAGGAGCACGGATTGTCCATGGGCACAGGCAGTGCACACACCCCCCACTCATGAGTGCAGCACAGTCCAGTGCAGAGAATAATGCCTTAATGCAAGACCTGCCCTGCTCAGCCAAAGGGCACGGGGAATTTTAAGTGGCTTGATTCCTGTGTCTTTTCTCTTTGTAGGGCCCTGCAGGACCCCCAGGAGACAAAGGGTCGCTGGTACAGTATGTCTTTCTAGCTATATCCAAATTCTTTGGGGAGGGGAAAAGCACACTAATTGTGTTTCTACCAGTCATTTCATGAGGGCACATGTAATTGCTTTGGTTTTGCACAAGGAATGGTCACAGGGTGGCTGACCCTCCAAAGGGAACTTCTGAGTATTACCAGGTACTTGTCTGCTAAACTGAGTTGTGAGAAAGAGTTGATCAAGAGCCTTGGCCTGGTGGAAACTTTTCCTTACATGTCAATAGTCCTACAAGAGAAATAATGAGTGACTTGTTTCACCCTTTTTCAAAAAAATATTTTAAAGCACATAATTTAAGGCACATTTCTTATAGCCAAGGTCTCAAAGATTTAAAAGAAACCATTTAAAACATTTTTCTTACTTAAATCTTACAGATTTACAGTATTCCCCAAACACACTTTAGTCCCTCAACATTCAGTTTTTCAAGGATGCAATCCATTGGTGTGGCACAAACAACTGTGTATCATGGTCTCAGTAGACAATGGCCTGAATTTCCAGCACAACAGCCAGTGCTAGCAGCGTGATAGCCTGGAACTGAGGAGATGGACCTTCTTTTCTCCTCTTCTGTCCTCTGCTCAGTCATATTTTCTCCCTGTTCAGAAACCTGCCTCATGTATAGAGTCATTATTACCTCTCCAGTCAATGTATGGGAAGCTTGACTTTAGTGATGCACGTGAAGTCCCTTGAGGCACAGAAATGACTGATACCAGAATGGTGCAATGTGAACTGTAATTACATTTTTTTCTTAAACTCTCTCATAGTTGTGTAGGTGCTGGTTAATTTTTCCACCAATAACTATTAGCTTAAGGATTTCTTCTCTTCAGCTAAGAAGCACTTCATAAATACTGCTCATGTTACTGGGTTTGTTTGTTCTCCCCCTACCAGGGTCCCCGTGGTGTACCTGGTATCCCTGGACCACAGGGGCCTCCTGGCCAGGATGTAAGTAAAATAAAAGTGTAAGTGCTCAAGAAATTTGTCAATGCTTGGGTCTAATTTCCTTTAAAATTTGTGCTGATAATCAACTGCAGTCACTGAAAATTACTAGGATTGTCCAAGGGACAGGATTTGGTGAAGTGGAGCTCTTACAACTTAGGATGCCAAAGGGGAAAATAGTTGGAATAAGGAGGATTGCTTCAGGGAAAATGGCAGACTTCACTACTGAACCATTTTAAAATGGCACTGGAGATGGGACTTGGCAGCATACACTGGGAAAAGATCCCACACTGGAAAAGGTTGTTGGTTAGACTGTCTAGGAACTTCTTAGAATCCATTGAGATAAGCACCCTTCATGTTAAAACAGGGCCACAGCTGTTAAGAAGTTCTCTATATGTTCATTTTGCTGCTGCTTTTGTGCATGGTTGAGGACATTTTAACCTCTTGATGCATTGTCCTCCCACTGTCTCCATGGTGAGTCATGGAACTGAGGAATAGAGAGGAATGTGGCAGACTCACAGCTGGAAAGCTGGGCCCTCTCTCTGCGTGGTTCTGCTTCAGTGCTGCATCAGAAAGAGGAGATTTTTTTTCCTCTCTGATGTGGAAACCAGTCCTCTGAAGAAGACTCTGAAGATTTTGAAGGGCTTGATCTTTGGGTTTAAGGGAACACTGTGGGGATGGGGAAGTGACCTCCCTTCTCAATGCAGCTCCATGATGCTGTCATGTCTGAAATGGGTACCAGCTGTCACCAACTCCACAGCAAGCACTTTTCAATAGAGTGGCTTTATTGACATACATCAGGTGGCCCAAAGGGGGTACTTTCCTGTGGAAAGGAGATCTTGTTTTCTTCCCGCCTACTTATTGCCCAGAGAAGCTGTGGATGCCCTGTCCCAGGAAGGGGGCCAGGCTGGATGGAGCTCTGGAGCAACCTGGGATAGTCGAAGGCATCCCTGCTCATGGCACATGTTTGGAACTGGATGATTTTTATGGTCCCTTCCAACACAAACCATTCAAAGATTCTATGAGTCTATACTTTGTCACAAGACAACTCATTAAGCCAAGGTTTTCTTCCACAGCCCATGATAGTTGAAATGGTCCCTTGTGTCCCTGAGCAGCCAGAGATTTGGGATTCATTGTGTCCTTCTGCCTGTCCTTAGATGTTGTCACCTTGCCTCAGATGTTTGAAATTTTTAATTGAGATGTTTTGAACAAGAAATAAGATAGATGGGTTTATCAAAGCTGTACTGTGTGAGGAGAGTGCCTGAGGCAGCTTTTTGGAGACTCTTTCTGACTCTGCCCAGATCAGCATTGGCTGGTCAACTCTTGGAGATGCAGCACTAAGGTCTTTACATTTTTCTTTTCCCTGCAGAAAATTAACCAAACAAAATCATTCCTTTGGCTACTTATAAAACACAGTCTCTATTACACTCACTGCTTTAATTGCAGTCAATACATCTTTCAGAACCTTTCTGGATTGTCTGATCACTTGTTGAACCATTCTGTGTTTCAGGAGGTATAACTGGGGGTACAGGGCACATTCCAACATTTCTTGGTATGTCAACAGAGATAACCTCATTGCAGTTTCCTGATCTCTATTTAACTAGAATAAGGAACTTTTTGTTCTGCTTCTGCACTCTTGTATGCCAGTGCAGTGTTCCTGTATCCTCTGAAACATGTCCACTTTTGTACTCTGCTGTGTTCAAACAGGGTATCATTGGATAGGAAAGCTCCAATTTGAATTACTAATATGAATTTTCTGTGCAACTCCCATGCCATGCAGTGTCATTTGCTTGAATGACTTGCCTCAGTGCCTTGCACTTTGCTGTGGCCTTTGCAAATGTATTCCATGTTTTCTTCTTAGACTGAAAAATTCTTTTAAATCACATTTACATACATCAAGTTACTCTCTGAATTATTTTTCCACTTGCAAACTCATCAGATGCTTGTGGAAGTCTCTGCTAGCACTTTCATTCTCTGATATAGCAAATCAGATTTACAGCTGTATCTGGGGAGGTAAAAGAGTCAATACTCCTTTTGCAATAGCTTTGGCCAGAATACTCTCCCACTGGTGAATAAATTGGGTTTTTTACATGACTACATTCCAGATTTTTTATGGCCCCCTAAAAGCATGTGCCTTTTTTTTTTTTTGGGGGATAGCCCAAAGTCACCTTTTGAAATGTTGTCTACTCCATCTAATTTCAAGAGTTTTCAGGACAGTGTCTTGTTTCATTAAAATTTAGGTTTGAAAATACTTGCTTAGGTTTACAGTACAATTGTGCTGCTTTGGCCTTGTTCTGTTCCTCTTAGCAAAAGTCTAGCTAC
The DNA here is from genome assembly GCA_013398615.1 of Brachypodius melanocephalos. Lineage (NCBI taxonomy): Eukaryota > Metazoa > Chordata > Aves > Passeriformes > Pycnonotidae > Brachypodius > Brachypodius melanocephalos. The sequence goes on from VZSR01000824.1 coordinate 4,110,066, forward strand.
TTGTTTGTCCTCTAGAGTTCACTATGTTCATAAATCTCTATGAATTCTCTTTTTCTGTGACAAAGCTGGGGCATATTGTCTTTTTCCATATATATCATTTTCTTGTCCTTAAATTTACATTTTTTTCTGAATAACCGATGCTCCAATTCTTAAAGCCTGACAAGTGCACTTTTAAGATACTTTTTCCCCAATAATATGACTAATTTTTTCCATAACAGACCTATTACACATTGTACCTACTTTAAGGATCTCAGTCACATTAAAAAATTACTTTCTCTTGCTTTTGGAAAAAAAAAAATCCAAATCACATTTTAATCTGGCAGTATTCCTGTATCAAGCATTAAAATAGTGTAGCCTGAAGTACCTTCTGTCAGAGAAGTTGGCCAATCTCCTAGTCTGAGAATTAGAAAAATGTATTTCTGCATGTTCTATGCTGTGCTGTCTCCTCCAGCTGCTGCAGACCAGGTCCCTCCTGCCAGGTTAGATTGGGTATATGGAAGAAATTCTTAACCGTGCATGTAGTGAAGCACTGGAGCAGAATGCCCAGAGAAGCTGTGGCTGCCCCATCCCTGGAAGTGCTCAAGGCCACATTGGATGGGGCTTGGAGCAATCTGGTCGAGTGGAAAGTGTCCTGGCCCATGGCAGGGGCTTGGAATGAGATAGGCTTTAAGGTCCCAAAGCATCCCATGATTCTATGAAAAGGTTTATTAGAAGATACAAAATAACAGGACAGACCATGGTGGGCAGGTGCAGGACTCAGCCAAACAAATGTTCCAGCCAGCTCAGGTTTACAAATGACCAGCCCCTTTTACACCTTTTTTGTGTCTGCCCCTCTGTTTGTTATTCTCTTCCCCTCTACAGCCCCTCAAGTATCTCCCCAGCTCTATCAGTCCCTCGGCCCTCCCAGTTCATGGTCCCCCAGTTCACAATCTTATCACTTTCAAGGTACAGACTGATCTCCCAGGAAGTGCAGTCTGTGGTTTTTGGTAGCCCATCAGTTACTGAGAGTGACAAGATCTGCTTTTTCTTAGGTCTGTGTCTTGGAAAATTTAGTTTCTGATTTCCTCCTTTTCCCTTAATTTCCCAGTTGACAAGGTCCTGGCTGAGGTAACCTTGCTGCAATAAGCCTCCTCATATTTCCACATGCCTTGATCAATTAGTGTGAATGTCCAGGTTTGCTTCCCATCACTGCCATCCTTTTTTGTTCGTCAGGTTTGTGTCCTTGACATTCTGATTTATGACTTTTTGATTCTCTTCCTTTGCTGAATTTAAAAAGGTCCTTGACCACATACCCCTCAAGGAGCAGACACTCTCTGGCCAGCCACCCTTACAGAATCATCTGTTCTTCCCTGACTGTCTGCTGGGAGATAAAATGTTTCTGTTTAACACACCTATTTAATGTCCTTATATTAGGAAACAATCTGAATGAGATATTCTCTCATCCTCCTTAGCAGTGAGGGCACCTATTTAATAGGATCTTTCTGTATTTTAATTATGATAATTTTAATTAACATAAACATTGAATTAATCACTTTTTAATTGGCTTAATAATTTATGGTAACTAAGTTCCAGCATTACCGAGAAGGTAATCTTCCCCCTGCGTTTGCTTTCATAATTGCAAAACCTTGTGGATGCATAAATTACTGCCAATGGATTTGAAAAGCAGAGTTTGCTGTTCTGAGTTAGAACTGCTGGTCTCATTTAGAAGAACAGTTCTGAGGAGCCTTTGTGTTTGTTTTAGGGTACTTACACCCCAAACCAGAGTACACTTACTAACCTCCCTATTATCTCTTCATTGCTGTGACTTATAACTGAATTAAGATATTGCATTTCAAGTTTAATTTTCCGCCTTGTAGTAGAACTATCCCACCACATGCCTGTGTGACTTACACACGTCTCTTATACATTTCTGTTTCCTTACAGACTTCTTTTGAGTATTTTCACAGACCACTTACCTGAGCATCACTTTCCCCATCATAAGATTTTGCCTGTAAACTGCACCAGCATTTAATTTCTTAGTTACAGAATCACAGAATATTTTGAGTTGGAAGGGAACTACAAGGCTCATCGAGTCCAAGTCTGAAGTGAATGGGCCATGGGGGGATTAAACCCACAGCCTTGGCATAATTAAGACCATTTCCCAACCAACTCAGCTAAATATTGTTTTGTAGCATTATTAGCAGCAGTTTCCAGCAGTTTCCATCAGTTCCCATTTCAAGACCATTCCTGTGTGTCCGATTTTGCAGACTGATGCATCACACCTCCCCATGGCTGACGTCTTTTCCCTGTACTGGTGTGCTGTACCATTCATTGGATATTCTGCTTTGTGCCAGCCACTCTTGGCTGCAAGCTCCTGAAAGTGTTCAAACTTTATGAGCTTTCCAACACTGGTTGTTATTTGGGTCTGTGTATTTCCCCACATCATGTTAGCAGCATTTATTTTCCGTGCCATGCAGATTTTTGGTCAAACTCATTTCCTTTTTTCTGAATTTTCTTGCTTTCTATTTTCCAATTCCCTCCCCTGTTAGCTTGTTGGATGCAGTTTTAACTTCCATGTCTTCATCCTAGCATTTTCATTCTGCTCTGAGCAGTGTGAAGCTGCATCACGGGAGGTTTGGGTTGGATATCAGGAAAAGCTTCTTCATCCAGATTGTGGCCAGACACTGGAACAGGATCCCCAGACAAGTGGTCACAGCACCAAGACTGACGGAGTTCAAGGAGTGTTTGGACAATGATCTCAGGCACATGATGTGATTCTTGGGATTGTCCTGTGCAAGACTAGGAGCTGGACTTGATATTTTTGTGGGTCCCTTACGACCCAGAATATTCTGTGATTCTATATTTGCAGCTCATCCATTTTTGTCAGCCTTCCCTAACTCCAGACCTCTACAGACCAGCAATATTTCCTCTACTCGTGCCTCTACTTCCACTGGGCTGTTCTCTGATAATGCACCATCCTGAAGTGCCATCATCTACATCTGGTTTGTTCAGTTTGGCTCACAAAAGCATTCCTCAGTGGGCATTCTCTGTTTGCAGTCTTGTACCTTTCAATTGTTTGACTTTTCCTGGGGATTCAGTGCTTTTTTTCAGGATTGTCAGCCATGGCACAGAGCTTAATCTCTTTTCCTCTCTCATTTCCATCCTTTTTAGAGACATCACCAGCTCCATATCATACAGCATGCAAGAAAATGGGTTCATCCCTTTTTGTCTCAAGGCAGTCTGATACCATGTGGACATGATAGCTGTGCTTAATCCTTTCCAAGGATTTCCATTTTATTCACTCTCTTCTTGAATGTCTTTTCACATAACTAAGAAGTCTTTTCCTATATTCTTTTTTTTAAAGATCTTTAAATACTCAAATTACACTGCTAGTGCCATGTTCACATTTCAGATCCCAAAGCAGAAGGCTGTCAGCAAGCCCCATGGTATATATTTATAGCTGTGCTACTAGTCAGCATGAAAGACATTTCTGAACTGTCTTTTCTGTGTTGCTTTCTGATCCAGGATTATTCTCATGGCTCAAGTTTTTGCTTTGCATCACACTTTTTAAAGCAAGTTCTGTGTGAGTCTTCCTGAACAAAGTAGGTCTGGGAATATAAGATACATGTAATTGTTATTTAGCAATCCCTCTTCCCATCTGTAGAAGTGGCTGAGAACCACAGTGAAGAGGATGCCAAGAGCATGATCTGACAGTTACATCTATGAAAGGGAGGGACTTTGGGAACAATGCACAGTCTGGATTCACCTTGAAGTTCTGTGGAAGAAAAAAAAGCTATAAATGACTAAAATGTTTACTTATATTTACTCAATTCCCCTGAAGGACATCTGGGGACAATTTTGAGCTAAACATCTTCTTCAGATGTTATCTTCTCTTTGTTCTCACCTGCAGAAGGTTTAGTTCCTCAGGAACTAAACAAGGGTTCATCCTTGAACTTCAGTACTACTTCAACTCCACTTTAAGTTCACTTCAATTTGTGTTTAATTTTTGTCTCTTAGAAAGTCAAGGTAATTGAAGGGTTGTTACTCACCCAGAAGCATTTAATGTGATATGAAAAAAATAATCGGTATATTTTCCCATTTTTTCTCTCCTCTAGCAAGATATACAGGATATATGTACTAAGTGAGACTCAAGGATGAAGTTCAAGTTTGCCCTATAGCTACAATTGTGGTGTATCATGACACACAGTGCTCTTCAGCCATTAATCCCCATGTCTCCATCTGGTTGTCTGTGTAAATAATACAATGAACTGATTGACAAAATGGGCTAACTTGAGACAAGGAGCCAGAAAAAACATCCAGTACCCTTCCTGGATAAGCATTTGACCAAATTTTAAAGGAACTTTCCATATGGAAATATTAGATAGTATCAAAGAGTAGCTCCTGCTGAGCTTAGGCTGCTTGAAAGCCACTGCTTGTACCTTGATGAGCATCCAGTTGTTGATGCAGCCCAAAAAGCAAATCAAGTCCTGGGCTGCATCAAAACCAGAGTGGCCAGGAGGTCAGGGGAGGGGATTCTGCCCCTCTACTCTGCTCTGGTGAGCCCCCACCTGCAGTGCTGTGCCCAGCTCTGGGGTCCCACAGTACAGGAAGGACATGGAACTATTGGAGCAAGTCCAGAGGAGGCCACCAAGGCATCTGAAGGGACAGAGCAACTCTCTTACAAGGAAAGGTGGAGCGAATTGGGATTGTTCAGCCTGGAAAAGTGAAGGCTTTGGAGGGACCTATTTGTGGTCTCCCAGTACCTGAAGGGAGCCTTGAAGAAAGATGGAGATGTATTTTTGACAAAATGTGAGAACTGAATATACATAGATAACCAAGACAGCCAAAATCCAGAGCTGAAGTGTAAAGAGTAGATTTATCCCATTACCATGCTGGCAGAATGGGGACACATGCACTGCTAAGCTTATTCCATCTTAGCAGGGGCAAAAAGTGTTCAGGATAACCTCCAAGTTTCTTATCTCTCCTTCTCCCAGCAGGGAGGTCCCAGCCTACTTTTAAGTTTTTTAGAGCATTCTGTTATCTTCTACAAAACCTCCACTTCTCAGGACAGACAAAAAACAACCCAAAGAAAACACAACACATGAAATTTTCCACACTGAATATTCTTAGCATCCTCCAGCTGCAAGGTCATCTTGAGTGAAAACAACTCTTTTTTCCCTCCTCATCAAATCTTCCACTTTCAACCTTTTTCTCACCACACAATGGGAGTGACAGTAAAAGGGATAATGGCTTCAAAAAATGGAAGAGAGTAGGTTTAAATTAGATATATGGAAGAAGTTCTTTACAGTGAGGATGCTGAAACACTGGCACAGGTTGCCCAGAGAAGCTGTGGATGCCTCATCCCTGGAAGTGTTCAGGCCGGGTTGGATGGAGCTCTGAGCTACCTGGGATAGTGGAAGGTGT
>VZSR01000824.1:4115568-4166467 GCA_013398615.1 Brachypodius melanocephalos
GCTTTTGTATGTGGTAAATTTTGTATGCTCTTTAAGGTTCTCAATATGAATAGAACATGCACTTGCTGGAGTGATGACACAGGATGATGAAACTGGTGGATACAGGAATTCAGCAGAAAATTGTTTGGGGAAATGTCACCAAGTAACTTAAAACACCACTGCAAGGTTCCTCACAATGCAGGTTTCTGTCACCATAGGAGAGCAGTGGCCAACTGTCATGTTCAAAAGATTTGGTTTCCCAAGTGAGCATTACTTTATGCAAAGATTTTACAAAAGTTTTTAGACGTAGTTTTTGTTTTGTTTTTAGCAAACTTAATTTCTTGTTAATGACATGTAAGAGATGCACACTGAGGAGTGGAAGTTGTTCCATTTCCTAACCCTGCCTTTCTGGACATGAAATTCTGAGAATGCTGGTAACTTCTATGCCTTCATCTCATGAAAACGGATACCACTACACCTCAACAAACAAAAAGCCAGCCAACCAACCAACCAAACTGATTTTGCTTGTTTACAGGTGCCTTCAGAGATTCAAAACTTCATCCTTCACACTAGTAAAGTTCACAGTGTTTCCTATGACCAGAAGACAAGCTAAAGCAATTCCAGTCTCTGAGTGACTCAATTGAATTTAGCAAGGGTTTTAGAGGATGTTTAAGTTGTAGATATTTGAAGGAGTTTGCTATTTGTCACATGCAAGGAGCAGTGCTGCTCTGCAGCAGAAAGTAAAATGTGTACTAGTCCAGATCAGTCAACAGAGTGCAAGAGCAACCATGGGGGTTATTGTATAATAATTTCACCATTTTTTTCTTTTTCATGATCTGTAGGGTGTACCTGGAAATCCAGGGGAAAGAGGACCTCCTGGAAAACCTGTATGTAACTTCATTCCTGTATTACATCTTCCTTTTAACCCAGATTCCAACTGTACACCTCACTTCAGAAGTGCACTTGGGTGCTTTTCCACTGTTGTTTTCCCAGCAGAGCAGTAGGAAAAAGACTAAAACCCACTAAAGGTTTAGTGAAGGTTTTGGAATGGTATGAAAATAACTGGATATTCTGCATGTAAACAAAAGCCAAAATTTTAAAGGCACTTCCTTAGCACCACTGTACAGTACCCTAAGCAAGAACTCATCTCAGGTGGGATGAAGGGCATTGGTAAGGTAGGGTGGGAAGTACAGCTTTGGCCCAGTGAGTCTGAGACAGGACAAGGGAAACGATTGAGAATCCCATGAGTATGTTCAGGAAAAATTCTCATGTCCTGATACCTCTTAAAATGGCCTGAAATAATGGATTTCTCATTCCACAGGGTTCCCCACCCCTGCTCACTCCAGAGGACATAAATCTCCTACTAAAGGTAATCAGCCTTTAATGAGAGTGGGAGTTTATCTCTGTTTGATTCAGACCAGACTAATGCTCTGTGATGGGAAAGTGTATGAACTACAAGTGCAAAAGATGTCTTTAAACACTCTTTCAAAGCTCAAGACTTGCAGGTCTCTTACTTGCACTGGTATTGGGACACAAGCTCACACTGGAGATCAAAATCCCTTCTCCAGGAATGAAATTACCTACAGAGTTCTCGATAATATCTCTGGGACTTTCTCAGCTCTTTCTGAGGCATTCATTCCCAAGGAGAAATAAACATTATCAAGTTGCATTATCTAAACCAGAAAATGGAAACTATTTTAATAAAAAGCTGGATTTTTTTCACATACATCTTCAATGGTGACTGGAGTAATTTGGGGTAACTGCGGGTGAAAATTTAGTTTGCATTGTGAATCTAAAAGGATGCAGGTAATTAACCCCAGAAGTACCTGTGCTTCAAAAGTGATAATTTGTCTGCCTTTACTCTCCATGTGGACAATTGACTGCGAAATTAGTCAGTTTTTGATTGGCTTTGACTGAAAAATCTTTACAGGTTTACATGGGCTGAATTGTGAGGTTTTTAAGCTGCCTTGAGACCTGGCATGAAATCTTTTCTTATTGATTAAAAGAAACTAAAAAAATTACCTTCTTTCACCAACCACATTAACCAAAGGACCCTTTAAAGATTGCTGCTGTGAAATTACTCTTCACTGAAGAGCTGTCTTTGTTTTGTGGAGCCCAGTATTGTTCTAGAGGTTTCACTGTAAAGTGTTGTTTGGGATTTTCAATCTGGACAAGAGCAAGAGACTCATTCGTGGGTATAGGATGTCACTTTGATGTTACATTTTTTTATATTATGGTTAAACACATTTGTGCATTGTTTCTGTGTTGTATTTTTTCACTCCACGCTTGGTACAGAAAGCAGCTCCGTGAAATTCCAGATGAAATTAGGGCTCTGCTGTTACGGGTGTTTCTCAAGCACTTAAAATGTAAATAGATAAATGTGGATGTAGGCACTGAGACTCAGAAATTAACCTCACAGTTTTGCAACAGACCATTGACAGAGTTGGCTGTTGTAGCTCCTGACTCTCAACCTGATGATCTGTTTTATATTATGCTCTTATGGGCAGGATTCCCTCCTCTTTTACTGAAGGCAGTTTGCTGTTGAAATGGAAATGTCATACATGGATTCAATTTCCTGAGGATAGTCGGAATGTAAAGACTGCTGAGAGGATGCTTCAAAGAGGCTTGGAAGGAGGGAGTAGTGATTATCCCTGATAAAATTTGACCAGGACACTGTGACATTCACTTGGTCTTCACAAACTCCATTGGATGAGTTGTTCTTAGCCAAGCTGGCTGCTGAATAATTTCACCTGCAGAACCCTTTTTGACATTGTGTTGGACCTGATCTTTCCCTAGAAACCTGCCCTCTAAGCAGTAACACAGATCTTTTAGACTGGAGCTGACATGGGCTTCTAGTGGTCTTATAGATTCAAACCAATGTTTTTCTTGATAGTCTTGCTAGTCTCCCTGACCTTCCCTCCATTGGGAAGAGCTTTTTCTTGGTTTCCTAATGTTGGATGACTAATTAGGACCTAGAACTGATAGGAAACTTCCCATGGGAGCACGTGTGAGCTCAGCTGCTGACCCTCACTCTGCTTCACACTGTGATTCTTTAAGGCAACTTCACCCCAAACCTGAGGTAAAACGGCAGAGGTTTAAGAATTATACCAGCACGATACTGGGTGTTCATAGGGTCTGCTAAGTGCCTGCAGCCTGTTGCTGATGTGTTTTCCCATGTTCTCTCTCAGGATGTGTGCAGTGAGTGCCCTCCTGGCCCACCAGGACTGCCAGGCATCCCAGGTTTCAAAGGCGACAGAGGTCTCCGAGGACCACCTGGTAGAGATGGCCAGGATGGGAAAATGGTGAGAGAGTTGAGGGAGTGACCATATCTTGAATCTGCTGTGACCCTGTTATTCTAATTATATGATTGATGGTTTCTTATAAGATGGTTAATTTTTCTTTTTTCATCAACAACCTGCTGAATCTTTTTTAGAGGCCCATGGAGTCAATGAACTAAACTAGTGTTTACCTGTACCTCTTGTGCATTGCAGGGCATTGCCGGTCCCAGAGGTCCCCCAGGCCCACCTGGGCTCGATGGCCCAAAGGTTGGTTGGTTTTCTTCAGCTGTCTAATGAAAACTTATTTGTGGCTAATTACCCACCCTAATTATTTTTGGCAACAGATTACCCAAAGAAGTTGTGAATGTCCCATCTCTGGAAATGTTATGGAGTTGGATGGGGTTTTGAACAACTTGGTTTAGTGGAAGGTGTCCCTGCCCATGGCATGAGGGATTGTTTCACTTCAATGGTGTCTTCTGCCATCCCTTTGTTCACACACAGACAGGCAGACACATCTAAAGAGCCTGATTCTTGATGTTGAATTTCATTGACACGTTGATGGATAGACTTGAGAATAAGTTTCAACTCAAATTAGGTGAGAAAGAAATTAAAGCCTCAGCAGTAGCCACTGTGCCTGTTCCTCTCATTTTTGAATATTTTGTGCTGGAACCACATAAATTAAGACTGGAATGGGCTGCTGGGTGCCAAACACACTATCTGCCCTGGTGGTCTTGTGCAAAAGCTCCAAATATTTCCTGAAACATGTCACAGGAAAAGCTTCTTTTAGCTATATGCTCCTGCTTTGTGGTCTAGGACATAAATCATAAAACTTCCCTCGTTTGAAATATTCCAATAATTTCACATTTCAAGCATTTCTCATAAAGAGGGCTGTCACCAGTCTGCTCACTATGCCAGTGCCTGGCTACAATTAAAACCTTTACAACGGCCTAATGTGAAACAAATCAAAACAAATCAATGGAGGAAGAGATAAGGTGATTTAATGACTGGCCACAGTTTCCTCCAGACATCCTTTCACTACTGACTTACTGCCTAAAATAGCTCCTGCTATTTTAACATCTTTGTATTTGCACTTGTTAGAGTGCAGGAAAAGCTAATAAGGTTTCATTAATTAATTTCATATCTTGCAATTAAAAGTGGGGTGGGGAGAACAGCACAATTTTGAAAGTAAACATAGAGTTGATCAAATATGTTCCAGTTGTTCAATGTTCCAGGATAGAATTAACAAGAGAATTAGTAACCCATAAAGTCAATAACTGGCAGAAATGCCAAGCAGTCTGAGACATACCACATCTGCTGCTTTCTTATATGTCATGAGAAAGCAGAGATATAGACAGCAAGAATGGACAGTTAGGTGAAATAACAGGAAAAAGTTAAAACTGTACATGTGCATAAAGTCACAACAAGTAACTGATAAGTAGACTAACTTGAATTCAAGAAAAAGAGTTCTCAAATGCAAAAAAAAAAAAAAAAGGTATTCCAAGACCCTTGGGAAGGAGCAAAGACAAAGACAGTCTTTGTGACTCTTTTCTACATATCTTAGGAGAATCCTTGCAGTGGAAGACCCAAATTGCTCTGCACTTTTGACTCTGTGTTTTTTTGTCTTTACCAACACCTATTAGGTCCTGCTCTGACAGAAGAGAGTAGAACTGCAGATCTTTTCTCATAGCACCTTCATTCCTTCTGGTCATGTGAATTAGAGCTCTTTTATTAATAAATAGCAACCCTCTTTCTCCCCCTTGTCTCCTGGCTCTCATATTGTAAACCAGTGCATTATTTCCATGGCCAGCAGTTCATTATTGCTCTGTGCATTGTTCACACCTTGTTCACCATTACCTCAGTAACTCTCACTGTCTTGTCTCACTGTAAGCACTGATAAAATAGACAAGTACAGCACTGGTAATGCAGACATTCACATTTGAGTTCACTCTCTCTGTCCTGTGTGTCTAGAACAGAAAGAGAAAGAGTGAGAAAGAGGGCAACACTTTCTGGGTATGAATTTTCTGGCTGCACCTTAGAAATACTGCTTTTATTGCTGTTGGCCCTGAAGGGTATGGACACCTTCATTGTGCCAGATGATTTTTTATGAAGAAGTGATTTAGTGAAGTGCCTAACAACCTGCATGCTCTTTAAGGATGTGTAATTCCTCTTTATGCCCATGATAATAAAACATTAAAAACCAGCTATGCTGGGTCCACTCGAAGGCTATTTTCCACATATATTCACATATATTTCACATCTGTTCCAGCACAAGTAGTGAAAGTCTAGAGAAGAATTTAAGAGGAGGGCAAGAAGGGCTCAGTCCTGATTCTTGAGTTTTATTCTTGAATGTCCAAGTGCTTTATAAGAGAGGTCAAAAAGCTGTCACAACACTGAATCTCAATTGACTTTCAATGGCTCTTTTTTTTATTACCAGGGTGCTAAAGGAGACCGTGGTATGACTGGGGAAGTAGGAGAAAAAGGTGAACAGGTAAAAACAGCGTGCTTTCCAGCAGTGCTGTCACGGTGATTGTTCCTTCTTCAGTAACTCCTATGATGCCTGTACAGGAACACCCTTCTCAGAGGCAGAACAGGAAGATGGGAGCTCTTCATCACTGACAAATCACAAATAGACTCTGCCAAAGAGTGGAATCATAGCAATCCTCCACAGACGTCCTCACGTCCAGTAAAAAGTTCCCAGTACTATCTGTTTCCTCACCTCTGGACTGAATGCATTAAATTCTCTAACTACCTAACTCTTACTCATTTCTTTGGATAATCCCTAGATTATTTCCAGGAGTTCAGGTGTTTTTTGGTTGAAAAAGCCAGTGTGTCTGTTTGTCTTAGATGACGAATGTAAGGAGGATCTCTTTTAGGAGAGACTGAGATACCACAGGAAAGATGAGAATGGTTTAAATTAGAGTAAACTTTCATAGTTAATTTTGCCAAGGGCTGAGTCACTGGTTTAAGGTGCAAATCAGCACCTCTTCAAAGACATTTTTAGGACATTTTAAACAGGCTTGGTTTCCCAACTGACCTCCTGTATTGTGCAATTCCACAATACCTGCTCTCGTCTTCTGTTAGCATAGGCTAAAACATGCATGGGAGAAAGTACACCTGGAATTTAACTGTTTATTTCTGAAATGCTTTGAAAACCAAGGTTTCCCTTTAAAAAGCCGTGGATCTTTATTCCCTTACAACCAGCTCTTTGTGAATTGACTCATTTTGGTGTTAACCTCACAATAATCACCAGTTAACTTTAATACACGTAGATATGTGACTAATGCATTAAGAAAGTCTCTGTTTTCATTCTGCAGGGCCACCCTGGAATGCCTGGCTTCTCAGGGGCTCCTGGAAACCCTGGTCCACCTGTAAGTTCCTCTGTTGCAAAGATGGTCCTGTAGTTTCTTGCTAATAACAGGTGTTGCAAGCTCCATGTGGTGGAAAGGACCATTCCTATCTGTGCATTCAATTTGCATTTTTCAGTGAGTTCCTAATGATCCCCTGAGTGTGATAGAGTTCCCCTGTCATGGTAATTGCTATTTAATACATTGGCCACTTTCCACTGATTGCTTCAACTGATTCTGTAAATTGTTACTGAGCTTCAGTTGCTCTCTTTATGCAACACAAAGATGATGATGAAAACTCTTCCACAGGGACTATTTAGTACATTTATAGGTGCTTTCCTGTATGTGGAATAAGTTGTTAGTCTAGAACTAGCAGATCTAAGAGCATTTTAGTTCTCAATTTTACACAGTGGTATGAGACTGGATTTTGATGTTGTGTGAGTTACTTTTGAATTAAAAGGCCTTTCACATGTCCCTCTCCATCACAGTTCTTCTCATTCTTAGTTATTCTCTCTCCATGAATAAAATTATGCTTCTTTGTATTTAAAAAGGGGTGATAGTGCAGAATCAGGGCTGAAATCACTTGGCTCTCCTGCTGGTGATATTTCTGCTTTATTTCCTTCAAGTCTGGGGATTTTTTTTCTGAGTCAAGGACTTTTCTCTCCAAACCACCTCTCATTGCCCAGAGTCATCACTGCTCGTATTGCTGCTTACAGTGCAGTTTGGCTCTGCTGTGATGAGGATGTTCCACCTTCATCTGTTCTGGGGATCAGCACAGCCTGAATTCACATTGCACTGATTAAATGACAGGACATACCAGAAAAGGAGGGTTGGATTAAAATTCCATATTCAAATGGTAGCAGTGTCTAAAGGATGGTGGATGCTTTGCTGCTGGGACAACACATGGTCTTGCATTGTGGGTCATTTGAGCTCCCATGAGCATTATTTTAGGAGAAGTTAATAACAGACACATTTGCTGTGTCTCTATTAACCTAATACTGCTACAGCTACAGAGCTGTACCAGTGGGATTAAAACACTTAAAATTGCCCTATGAGACCTCCTGAACAGCCAAAGAAGAAGTACAAAGTAAAACTGAGCCAGTCAAAACACGGCAAAATGTGATGTCCCCTATACAATTTTGTTCTTCAGCTTTTGCTGACTTTTCCCTCTCTCTGCATTGATTTGTGGCTCCTGGAGTTTGCCTGTCAAAGAACGTGCTTCATAATTTCTATTCTCCCATAATTGCTGTTCTTCAGCATTATTTTTGTCATGGTTGGCTTTTTCCTATTTGTTCCCTGTTTTCAGAAGGAAGAGCCAAGACCAAACTCAAATATCTGACTATTTCTGGCTTTGGAGGCAGAGGTTGGCACTGCTTTTCAATGATGAATGAAGAAATTGAATGAATGTTGAGCTGAGTAATTAAAGAAAGCTCCAGAGTTGCCAGCTGTGGTAGGCAATGTGTTGACAAACATATAAAATGCATTAATCATTTAGGTTGTTTCTGCTTTGTTTTGTTTAGGGATCAGATGGGGCACCAGGACCAATAGGACCAGCAGGAAACCCAGGAGACACGGTAAGCTCTAAGCTCTGTGCTTGACTGCTGGCTTCAGCTAGGTTTAAGTCTGTGAAGTAAAGCTGAAATGGCATCCATGTAATAGCCTTTGAAAGCTCCCCAAAATATTCAGCCTGCAAGTAGAACCTCCACAAATAACTGCAGATTACTGTTTTAGCTTTTTTTTTACTCACCAAATGAAATTCCATGTTAGCCAGAGGATAATCCAGCCCATGAGACCTCTATGGAGGTTTTGGATCTCTTGTCTGTCTGTCCTTGCTATTAACATCTCTTAGCCTCCAGAACAGGATTTTTAAGTCTGTTAGGATGGTTCATGACCTAAGGATAATATCTGAACCTTGTGTGGGGATTACCAAAATATAACCAGCAACCTGTTGAAGGATGTCACAGCACAGAGTATCAGCTTTGAGAAGCCCATGAAGAATTTTGGCACTGCTGTTTGATTTGAAGGGTTTTCAGATGCTACTTTATAGTAATGCATCAGAAAACCCTGGGAGAGACAGGTAATATGAGTGATGATAACTTCAGTTTGAAAACTTAAAAATGAACTTTCCCTGAAGAATGCCTCCATTGAGTTGGAAGAGTTTAAGACTGTGTAATTCCATGATGAATTTCTAGAGCGAGGTTTAATAAGGGGCAAGGTGCCTTCTGCAAAGCCATTTCACGGCCTGAGCTTCATCATAAGTAACCAGTGATGGTCCTTCTGCTGGCTGATTATGAAATCAGTGAGCATTCTCAGACAGGCCAGAGACAAGATGAACAGGCTGGATGAAATTCCATTTCAAATGGATGATATGGCTGTGTCACTGTGAAAGTCCTGGGATGATATTGTCCAGTCCTGTGGAATAAGGGGATTTCTTGGAATGGTCAGCAAGGCACTTCTTGTAACTACTCATTTAAAAGGTATACAATATACATGTGCTTCCAGGCAGGACACCGCATCCAGAAAGTTGAGGATGAAATATTAAATATAATAAAACTTAAGGAAAAGAATTACCAGTGATTTCAGTGCTTTTTTTAATTTGTAAGAACTCATAGATAATACTGATTTTTTTTAATGTGAAAAGAGAACCATCCATTCCAAACTGGAAGGAGTTCAAGGAAACCTCATAGACTGTGTGACATGGGCTACAAGACCACCTTCTCACAGTTGTCCAATGGCAGACTCTACATGGGATAAATCTTCATCTGACAGAAGCCTCTGAGGAGCTTGCCTGACCCTCAGTGTTTGTTCTTTCTTTCCAGGGCAAAGATGGTCCCCCAGGTCCACAGGGCCCACCAGGGCTGCCAGGACTTCCAGTGAGTGTGATTAAGCTCCTTCTAATTCAGTACATTAAATTGTTCATGCACACATAGGTAGTAAAAGAAAGAGGTGACACCTCTGAGGTGCACTGAGAGCCCTGCGTGGTCTGCAGCAGTGTCTTGCTGATGCAGTGTCCTTGTTCCAGGACAGTGTGGATGCAGTATTGGATCACTTTAAAGCAAAATGCTAATAACAGTGGGAATCAGGACTGTTCCTTGAGTGTCTTCTCATTGGAAGAAATACTCTTATATAGAGCACAGAAATGAACTTATAATTCCAGTGTAAGGGCACAAGGATTCAGAGGCTGGGACATTGACTTTACCTGAATTCACAGTCAAAATGATTCCTTTGCACTGACTCAGATTCAAGTGGGCATAGACTCCTCTCTTCTTGAAAATGTAACAATACAGTATTTTGGGAGTTTTTAATCTGTCATAAGGATAAAGCCAGAGATAATTCTGCTGTAAATAGCCTACCTGAATGAAGATAATGGCATTATAATGACTTATAACAGTTGGGTTTAGAATCCTGATTTAAGATTGTTGGAGTGCTCACCTTGCTGGAAAGGGTAATATTGCCATACTGGAAAGGGAAAGAGGTTATGGTGTTACAGGGGTGTGGCAGGGAGAGGTTTATAACTGAGCTGTAGAAATAGGGAGGGTTTTGGAGATTTAGGCAAACATAAGCGTGTCATGATGAGCAGAGTTTTCACACTGACAAAACCCCTACCAATCTTCCTTATTGATTCCTTTTACCCTATTTTGCATTTCATTTAACAGGGCATTGCTGGCAATGATGGCAAAGATGGCAAACCAGGATCTCTGGGGGAGCCGGTAATATAATTTAAAACTGTTTTGCTCAGGCAATCAGAAGCTGCATCCAGTTGTTGTTTTTGCAGCTGCCTATCTATAAACTGCTTAGGGGGATCAATGAGCCTGTTTGCACATCTGTTTTTAACACCAGAAGGACTGTATTGTCTTGAGCGATTTATAGGCATGACACACGAGCAATCTTGAAGAAAAACTATGTTCTTTTACTTTTACAACCGCCATAAATACACTAAAACTTAGTGACTCCACTTCTACAGCTGTCTTGAACACTGCAGAGAAAGAAGGTTGTCTTGTAACATTAAACCTAGTGATCCATTCTTTTGATAGAAGTTTATGGGGCATAAAAAGTTTAGAGAAGGAGTCTTTAAAGAAGCTTTTTTCTGGATTGCTCTGAGACAGTTCTGTTGTCCAGAATTAGAGGGTTTATATTTGATTTTCTCTACTCAGTCTGTACTTGCATTTGCTGAGGCAAAAAAGCTGAGCCACAAAGTTGTCAGCTAAAAGGCAGTATTAGTAAATTTGGCAATGAATGTTATTTCTTACAACTGTGTGTGTTATATGAAGAATGTGCTTCAGGTATCAGGCATTGCCAGCCTCTTTCTGTGACTTGTCAAATGGGACTTAGCGGTTCTGAGAACAGCCAAGTTCCCAGGCATTAGGATAACTACTAAGTAGAAGAGTTCTTGTCACAGCAGCTGCAGATAGTTTGTGTTTGCACAAAACCACCCCATTTCTGTGTGCAGATGCTGATTTTGCATGTGCTGATTAGGCATTGGTGCAGCTCTGACACTGCCAACGTGCACCAGTGCAGAGCTGTAAAATGCCTCAGCACCTCAGAGTGCAGGTGACAATGCAGGAATGTTTGGGAATGTCTGTCCCTGCTGTTCTTGCAAACTCAGACTCTGCTGGACAAACCCTGGGCACTCACAGTTCTCAGTGATGTTATGTCTGAGGGAGAGGAGTGGGAAGTTATCAACAGCATTGAGATGGACCTGGGGCTCTGTCTAACATGAGCATTGTTGTTTCCCACAGGGAAAGCCTGGAGAACAAGGGCTCCCAGGCCGGGAGGGTGCCCGAGGATTGCCGGTGGGTGCTGCTCTGAAGGGTCCCACCACTCAACCCCTGTACTGTAGTCAGGGAGCATTTCTTGAGCAAATGAGATTCTTCACTGATGCAAACATATAACCAGTGATGGAATTGTGACTAAATAAAATACCTAAATAAGCAACAAAAATAGAACACAGGCATTTCTGAATCCTTCACACATGGAGAAGAGTAAATCCCTTATCTAGGGATTAAAATATGTAACCTCATGACATCCCTCCATCAAAAGTCCCAGCTGCAGCCCTTGTGTTCTGTTACATGTCCTCTGAAAAAGTGGGGACAATAAAGTTTAGGGTTAGATAATATATTGGCTGGACACACCAGGGCTACACAGACCACAGCCTTGGTTTTACAGCTTAAGGAGCTATGGAAAGCTTTTCCTGTGATTTGGCCCTGCCTAACTGCTCCCTGGGACACAGATGCTCCGTGCTGACCAGTCCCTAGTAACTTTTGGCAAAACTGGAAAGCTTATTACATAACCATTCAAGCTAGAGTTTTCTTAGGTTTCCTGCATCAGGGTGATGGATAATTATTGATTTTATTCCCTTGTGTAGGGTTTCAAAGGACAGAGAGGAGATACAGGTCCCCCAGGTCCCCGGGTAAGTAACAGGTACCTCATGGACAATCCTTTGCATGGTAAACATTGTGGGAATTGAAGTTGCCCTTTCTGAGGCAGAAGGTAAAAATGATGACAGTGTTTCGTGTGAGTTTTCAACTACGATTCCATGGGCCACATCTATGGCACAAAAATGACAGCAGCTGTCTTCATTCCCTCTGCTGAACTTCTAATTCTGGGCAGTTCTACCAGAGGCAGCTGATAGAACTTAATCCTTTGATGCTCCCCTTGAGACAGTCCTTTGTGAAGAAGACTCAAGGCTGCCTCCATACCTCATCCTTCTGGTAAAAATGCTGGCAAAGTGAGGAGCCCTACTGCACTTGTTGGACAAGTACTAGCTCTCTTCCATGAATGCTGAAGAAGTGCAAAATAAGTTCAAGTACAAAACTTACAGAAAAGTGAATAGAAATGTCCCTTTGACTTAGTTGCCTGTGGGTCATAAAACCCAAACCTCAAGTCCTGCATGAAAAGTTGTTCTCCACTCTGTTTGAAGCTCCTTGGTGTAAAAAGGAGAATACAAAACTAAATGTTCTTCCACCTAATTTTTCCTTTTTTTTTTTTCAGAGAAATAAAATTCTCTGCTTGCAGAAACTTATGTGAAAAATATAGTGCTGGAGATCCTCACCTTTTCTTCATTATGATAGCTTCTGTATCATGAATGTG
Source organism: Brachypodius melanocephalos (assembly GCA_013398615.1). Taxonomy (NCBI): domain Eukaryota; kingdom Metazoa; phylum Chordata; class Aves; order Passeriformes; family Pycnonotidae; genus Brachypodius; species Brachypodius melanocephalos. Next base: position 4,128,260 of record VZSR01000824.1, read on the forward strand.
TTGGTGGTTTTCAGTGCCTGCAGTAGCAAATAATTTGCTGGAAAGCAGAGTACTGCCTTGTGCATCACTTACAGGAGATGTTTCTGAGTTATTTTTATAAGCTGCGTGTCATATAAGATGAACGAGGCTCTTGCTGGCTTTAAAAAAGTTTTCACTGAGCTCAGTCACACATTGCAGAAACCCCACACCACTTCTAGTGGTGGTACTGGTCTGAATTTGACCTTGAGCTGATCTCTCTTTTTGCTGAATTGCAGGGGGAGCCAGGTGTGATGGGTCCTGCTGGTCGTGAGGGGCCACCAGGGAAGGATGTAAGTGCACCATTTTGAGCAGAAATGAATCTCCTTCTCCCTGACAAATGAAAATTTTAATTCACAGTGTCCCTGACCTGAAACAGCTGTAGAAACTTCAATAAAAAGGGTGAATTACTGCAGGGAATGATTTCCTGATGCAGAGATCATTAGGGGAAACAAAGAATTCGAGGTCCTTTGTCAGTGCTCAGCTGCTGGCAATAAAATGTCAGATATATCTTTGGATAAGCAGGGAAAGCAGCATTGTGTCAAACCCAGCCATGGATGTGTCTTCTGGCACCCATCTCTGTGCAGTGCTTTGCTCTGTGGGTCCCACCAGGCCAGGCTCTGTCACACTTCCTCTGTCACAGCTGTACCTGACTGACTGTGTCGCTCCACTGAAGTCTGTGAAATACCTATGGAATAAGTTTCTGCTGCTCAGAGGAAAGAAAGATGGTACAAACAGTTCCTCTGGCATGATTTGTGTCAAGTGCAGTCGTATAACAAAGTCCTGGGAGGGTGCAGTGACGTGGGATCCTGCAGCAGCTGCCGAGCACTGTTCCAAGGAGCCGATGTGCCACTGCCATGGGACTTGGAGAAGTGGCTTCTCATCTGCACCCCTCTGTGTCACTGGAAACTGGTGGGCTGTAAATGGTACTCTACAAAGCAAAATGTGAGGCAGACCAAAAGGAACCCCTCAGAGAAGATGGAAGCAGCTGTGAAGTCTCCCTGAAGAGAGAACAGACCTGTCAATTCTTGAGAAATTTCAGAGAATCTCTTTCCCTAAGAAATACAGCTTTAAGATAATCTGATAATAACCTGATAGAAATGGTTTCTGCCTGTAATCAGGTTGCATTTAGTGGTAGGTGTTTAAAATTCAAAGGTTTGGTCTTCCTCATAAATAACTGAAAGAGAGCAGTGAGACTCCTTTAATCCTGTTTCCCCTAATATGTGAACAGTGTAATTTAGTAGGAATATTTTAAAATGTTTGTTCACTTGCCTCCATGTCAGATCTTTCTCACTCACCAGAATACTTTTCTTCCTCTCAGGGAGATCCTGGTCCCATAGGACCACAGGGTCCTCGAGGACTCCGAGGGCAGCCGGTGAGTTTTCTCTCCTGACAAGCCATTTCTAGAGGTACATAATAGTTCCTAGAATGGTTTGGATTGTAAGGAACATTAAATATAATGTAGTTCTAACCCCTTGCCATGGAAAGGAATGCCACCCACTAGACCAGCTTGCTCAGATCTCCATCCAGCCCAGCCTCAAAAACTTCCAAGAGTGGGGCAATGTGTGTGGTGGGAATGTTCTGCAGTCCAGAACTCTGGCTTGAAAGAAGAGAGTTTAGGAAGATTCAGAAAATGTTTGATTAAAACACTTTGCCTTTCAGAAATGCAAATAAAAATGATATTGCTAGAAACTGATGAAGACTTACAATAATGCAAGGGACTGATGGTTGCTAACTCAGTGGGAAGAACAGTTGGATTCTCTCAGGACTACAGAGTCAGAAATACTCATATTTCAGTCCCAGCCTCTGGGATCCTACTCACTTCTCACATGGTCTCACTTTTCAAAGGCAGACACTCACTATGGATGCCCAGATTGAGTTTTGTGGGGTCTAGTTGTGGTACTATTCACCTGTACTCTTTTATTACAGCTTCAGTGGAGAAATAGAAATCCAGTTGACATTTCAAAGTCTCATTTGTGATGGCTGAGAAATTACTTTTATTAATTTCAAAGGGTTTAAAATTCTGTCTTAGAAATTAATCCTTATGAAATCTGAGTCGAGATCTCTGTTGCTGAACCAAAGCACATCCTTAGTGTGTTGCAATGAGTGAGTTCCTTTCCTTCTTGGTACCTGGTAGTGAAACAGATTCTACAACATGATCAGGGGGAGAAAAATGCCAACTCAGCAATGCCAGGAGTTGGAGCAGCAGGTCCCTCCAAGCTAGGGGTGGGGTTGTGGTTTAGATTAGACTGCAGGAACATAAGGAGACCTCCTGTGTCTACCTCATAATTTATCTCATTACTCCTGTACTGCTGGCATCACTTACTGTCATGTCATGCCCCTGCACAACACTAGCAGTGAGTAAAAATATTTGAAGAGATAGAAACTATCATGACTCCAGCCGTATTCTTCTTTGTAGAAGAGATACTTGGGATTTTGTATGTTGGAGGACCAAGTATCAGTTCCTCTTGTTCTTCCTCTGCTTTGTTTTTTTATCTAAAAATGAGTGTGAGGCGTAATTTTAAATATTGACAGTACAAGGGCTGATCTTTATGGTCAACCCCAGCGCAGATAAAAACCACTTCTGCATGGTAAGTTGAGACAAGAGTGTAAACCTTCATCTCACCAAACTTTGTAGATGATCATCTCAGCTGTTTTCTTAAGGAACAGTGAGAAACAGGTCCTTTTAAAGGATGTTTTGGCTCATTCTGAGTTGTCTGGTGTCAGGTAAGTATCAAATGCGTCAAAACTTTAGGACAAGTGTTTCTCTCCGTTCCCCAAAAAGGGGAAGCCTGAGATTATTAGAGTCTTGTCTGAACAGTGGTGACTTGGAGCAGCCAGAGGAGGTGGCTCCATCCATCCAGAAGGATGCTGCATATGATAAGAACAAGGGTGAAGGAAAGGAGAAGGAGAAGAAGTGCTGGTTTGATCCTCTACAGGCCCATGGATTTGGGTCCACATCTCAATTTTTTTCCTGAGATCAGCCATGCAGTCAGAGATGCAGAAGCTGTGAGGTCATTTGCAAATAAGATACTTCACAGTCTGTCAGGAGAGGAGACTGAACAATGCTAAAGAAATCTGTGCTGGTGTAGGTATGGCCGGATATTTCTAGTTTTAGTATGCATTACATCACTAACCCTGTTTTCTTTTGATACAGGGCAAGAATGGAGTGCCTGGATCTGCAGGAGAACCTGGCCCAGCAGGTATCCCAGTAAGTGTCACAAAGGGAAACCTGTGCAGCCAGGAGAGGTGACTGATGAAGTGTAGGTGGAGTGGATTATGTGTAGCTGGTTACCATCCCTGAGGTTTCCATGTCTGAAGATGGGTGATCTAAAAATCACTGGCTGGCCACAACTTTGAAGGGGGTTTGGCTACGTTCCTGGAATTGAGATGCTAGCTGGGTCATCACTTTTCCCAGTGAAAGTTAAGTGTTCACAGCAAATGGAAATGATTGATTGCCTAGCATGGGAAAAAGATTGGCATACTTCATCTTCACCAGTAGATTTAATTTTGCCAAGCAGAGAGCGTGCAGCCAGCAGAGAGTTGTCAGAAGGAAGGAGAGGGCCTCGGGGAGTTGGCAGGCTGCCATTGAGGAATAGTGGCAGCAGAAAAATCCTCGCAGGCACTTGAGGGAAGAGCAGACAGCGGGCAGTAAACCAGAATCAGGAAGCATAATGAAACTCCCCTGAGGCCATCCTGTGGGGAAGAACAGCTTGGAAATGAAGAGCTGTAAGGAGGACAGTGAGGAGCTGGTGGTTTGGTTGTTTTTTTGTGTTTTTTCCTCTGTTCTGTCGCTGAAAATTGTCCAGAATTCAGCAAAACCTTGCAAATATTCCCTTGTGCCCAGTAGCATCCATCACAATGCAGGGATCTTCCCTCTCTTTGCCCATGGAGATAGTACAGCTTGCTGGACTGTTGGATCAACAGGGAAACAAAGGCAGAGCAGGAGGAATATGAAAAGCTGCAGCTTTGTGACCCTTGCAAAGCCATCCCAGCCTCACCACAGACTCATGCCCTGATGGAGCATCTGCAGGGATGTCTCAGAAAAGCAAATACCACCTTTCTGTGTGGGGAGGTGCAGTCTGAGAGCCTTTCTGCATCAAAAACTAAGTGCCACAGTCTTTTTGTCCTTGACATAAGCTCTTCTTACCTTCATGGGACTGCTGCCATTGCTTCTTGCCCCATGAATCCTTGCTCTTGCCTTTGCAAACTTCTTTTCTCCTTTCTGTCACACCCAGACCTGTTCCCAATCCCTGTCACTGCTTTTTTACCTTCTGGGTCTTTATCAGGTCTCTGTTGCTTTGGGATGCCCGGTGAATGCCAAGTGAGGATTATTATTTTAATCATCATAGTGTTACCACAGTACCTATCTGATGTGACCCACGGGCTCACTAGGCAGCTTCCTGCACAAACAGCACCACAGCAGCCTCTGCTCCAGAGGATTTAGAGTCCAAAAATAACATAGGAGATTGAAAAAGGATAAAGTCAGATGGATGAGGAAGGGGAAACAATGAGACAGTGTTGGTCAGCAGAACAGACAGTCATCTCATCATTATCTTTCTCTGTCATTAAAATGAATTCTCTCCTTTTCATAAAGGTTATTATGGGAAGTGTCTCCTTGTGCTGTACATAAATCCATTTATTTTTAAATGCACTAATTTATTTCACAGTGTGGTGTGATAAGCCAATATTTTATATTTCTATTTTGAAAAAGAAGGAAGGTGAGGAAGGGTATCATGGCAATAAGGATGATTTTTTTTCCACCTTCACCACTGCTGATTTGTAATCACAAGGTAAAACCTGCCAGGAGCCTTCTCCTTTTGCATTTGCTGTTTGACAGTGCCCATCACAGTTCCCACTTGCTCGTGCTTAAGCCCACACACAGCAACACAATCCAGCCCCTGAAGTCTCCAGGGCAAGCTGCATACCCCAAATCCATGTGCTTTGTGCCTGTCAGGCTCCCTGGTGCTCACTTTGCATGAGTTTTACTCTAAGAAGGAAAAGGGCTGTGTTCTGAACTGAAAAAGTAGGAGACAAAGTTCTGAAAATAAATGTTAAACCAAGAGTTAAAACCACATCAGAAGTGTGCAACAGTTTTGTATCATGAACTGTCATTTAAACTGCCCTGATCTGCAAGGAAAAAGGGACAGTTTGACAGAATATCACAAGAGATAAGTGAAAGACAGACATTTTATAAATTTAATCTGGAAATAAAAGCAAAGGAGAAGCCTTATAGCTGTCTATTGGTTGTATTCTTGGGTTTGAGCAGTATGACCACCTGCACTGTTTCCCTGTCATCACCCATCACAACATTTCCACTCTCAACACCCCCTTATAAACCATGTGACACCACAGCATCCACGGAACACACATCCTGCCCCTGCCGTAATTGTCACTTCCTTTTTGTCTTCTCCCAGGGACCTTGCAGAGCTTATTAATAAGGCAACCACAGTGCTTGCAAACTGCTTTTCTAAAATACTTTGTTCTTCCTGGTCAGTTTTGGGAGTCCTGCTGCTAAAGGGAAATTTCGCAGTTCCAATATATCTGGAAATGAATGCTCTGGGAAAGAGGTGTTGGGGAAAGGGCTTCTAGTGTCTGTCTCATTTCTGTCCTAAGGGTCCCAAAGGAAATAAAGGAGAAGCAGGCAGCCCGGGACTCCCTGGCTTTATAGGACCCCGAGGACCACCTGTAAGTATGTCTGGGGATGGATTAGATCTTCTTTTCACCTGATTTTAAATGTTAGACAGGAAGATGGGACATGGTCATCTTCAGTTAGGTAAAAAAAAGCAGAAGCAGGAGATCTAACAAATCCAGAAGCCGTATCATTTTACTTCCAAAGGAAACTGGACTGCAAAAATAGCATTTTTCATATGGATGAGCAACCATAATGTCATGTATGGAGCTGGTACCTGCCAGTCAGCCCAGATAATGTGTGCGTTAATCAGACTGCTTCAGTCTTCTTAATAGAGGTATGGGGTATTTAAATTCTCAAGCTACACCTCTGCATGAACCTTAGATTGACTAAACAGGGAAATTGTGAGTGCTGATAATAATACAGGTATTTCTGATATTTGCTATTCTGAGGGAAATTTCTTTGTTGCCACCAACAGAGGTACATGGCAATTAAAGCATTAATATGTCTCCCAAAGTGATCTAAAATAATAGATAACTTATATTATTATACTATACCTGTGACAGTATCATATCTTCAGAATCCAATATCTTTAGACATTTAAGGTGAGTTAAAAATGTTAACTTCCACTGGAAAGATGGAAAAAGTGAATGCTATTTTTTTTTATTATTTCTAGATTTGTTGTGACAAAAAATAAGATTTAAAAAAATTTTGTGTGTCTCTAGCAGAGCTGAATTTTCCACAGCATGGTTCTTTTTCTCTTCTGTATTTTTTAATATTTTATTTTATAATTTGAAAGTGAGCTTTTAGATGAAAAGAAGAGAAAGAAATATTTCTCTGGCCAATTAATTTTAAGCAGCAAACATAGTGGCCATTTAAAACTGAAGTGGCCCTTAGGAAAACTTGAGTAAGTTTAATGCAGCCTAATTTGGATCATACATCTCTTATTAGTTCCATTTCTCATGGATATGTGTATGGATGCTATCACAGCTGAAGATGTTATGTTTCCAGGGGAAAATACCACCTGCATGCATGTTATAGATATGATCATGTCTGTTGGCTGCAAACAGACTTAGAAAGATTATTTTTTTCTATATATGATGTGAGAAAGTGGCCAGAATTTCAGCAACAACTAGTTTAATGTTCATTTACCTTTATCTGCAATTCAGGACTGCAGAGATTTTTTTTTCATTAAAATACTAAAATGGAAACTGTATTGTCTAATTATCATGTTATAAACACAGAAAAAATTGTTTAAATATACATATATACACACACACACACATAAATATATAAAATTATATGAGGGTGCTTATTCAAATTAAGATTATTTAATATAGTTCTGAAAGAACAGGTGAGCACTTAGACTTAAAACTCTTTTATCAGTTGTCTCTGTATGTGTTTTTCCAGCTGGTGTAATACAAGATGGTACTTATACCTACAAAATTTACTTCATTTACATCTTCAGACTCTCATGAGTATAATGCTGGTGCTCCTAAAGTTAAAGACCATATAAATTGTATGAAGTTTTGGGAATTGTTGGTAAGAAAAAGGAACAAAATGTATTGAAAGCAGGAACACACTTTCAGTGAAACATCTGCCCTCAGCTGGTTTATTAGAAATTACTTCATGTTATTTATGTTTACATGGGCTGCAAATTCACTTAAAAAATGCTTTCCAAATAGTAGCATGTGTCTATCCAGGAATGGCCAATAGCAATAGGATAAGGATAAATCATGCAAACCTGCTACTGTATAGAAGAAAACTTGTGTTAACACAAAGTAACACTTATGGTTATTAGCTTCAGTCTTCTTCCAACTCCTCCAGTGGGATGCTAAATCCACTTTCTGTGTGTCTTAGGGAGAACCAGGAGAGAGCGGCCCTCCTGGGAAAGAGGTAAGTAAAATTCCCAGTTGTTTCAATGTAGGGCTGGTGTCACGAGGAACAAATCATCAAGGGTGTTACCAGAGTTCCAACAAACTGGTTTTTTTTTGGTTTTTTTTTTTTTTCACAGAAAGGTTTGGGTTGGAAGGGATTGTAAATATCATCTATTTCCACCCCCCTGCCAGGGGCAGAGACACCTTCCACTAGACCAGGTTGCTCAGAATCCCATTCAACCTGACCTTGAACCGTTCCAGAGATGGGACATCCACAACTTCTCTGGACAACCTGTTCCAGTACCTCACCACCCTCACAGTGAAAAAATTTCTACGAAATATCACCCTCTCTGCTTGTGAAGCCACTTACCTCTTGTCCTATCACTACAAAAAAGTAGTGATACCCTGACAAAAAAAGTTCATCCCCATTCTTCTTGTAAACCCTGTTTTAGTACTGGACAGAACTCTGAAGTTCCCCCAGAACCTTCTTTCCCTCAGGCTGAACAACCCCAGCTCTCTCAGCCTGAATCCACAGCAGAGGTGCTCTCCATCCCTCTGAGCATCTTCATGGCCTCATCTGAACTTGCTTTAACAGGTTCATGTTCTTGCTTATATTCTGGCACCAGACCCGGGTGGGATCTCACCAAAGGAGAGTGGAGGGGGAGAATCACCCTCCTCAACCTGCTTGTCATGCTTTTTTTTTTTTTTTTTTTTTCCTCCTCTTTAATTGCTGGTAATTGAGAGCAAAAGAGAAAGCTCTCAGGAAACAACTGTGGGGCTGTCATGGCAATAAATATTCCTTGGGTCACAGGAATCATTACAAAGGCATATGTTTCATTATTTACTGTTATTATGCATGGTTCTTTTATGTTTACCTTCATTTTGTTGCAGGGTGCACCAGGGAAACAGGGTGCCATTGGTTCCAAAGGAGAGAGGGTAAGTTGGAGAACATTACTAGTTATTTCATTATGCTGAAATAAAGAGAGCTATTTTGAGTTAGGGGCTGGGAGCAGAGGTCATTTAAAACTGAAGGCAGTGCTTTCCAGTCTCCCAGGTCTCTATTTAATCATTCTCTGTCACTAATAATTTGTGGATCATTTGTAGTGCACCAGGTGTTGTACTCAGCAACTGTGCCAGCTCAGCTGTGTTTCTCTGTGTTTGGAAATCAGAAGTTTGCCTCTTATTTTGTGATGGTAATGTCCTTCTTTTCCTGTAGGGTGAGCCTGGCATCAAAGGTGAAAAAGGCCCTCAAGGAGAAAAGGGTCCTGCAGGTGATCCCGGGATACCTGGTCATAAGGGCCATCCAGGACTGATGGGTCCCCACGGACCTCCAGGAGACACTGGGCAAGTTGGACCTCCTGGTCCTCCAGGACAGCCAGGATTTCCAGGACCAAGAGTAAGATTGCCAGAAAAGGCTTTGTACAGGAATTTTTCTGTCATGGGAATCAGAAAAGTGCCTCAGAGTACCTTGAGGCTTCCAAAAACTGGAGCAGGAACATGTTATAATGGCAGTATGGTTAGCTGTTGATACCCATAAAAAGGGGAGCTGTAGCACATCTTAGGGAATCATAGCATCATAGAGTGCTTTGGGTTAGAAGAAACCTTAAAGACCATCTGGTTCCACCCCCCTGCCATGGGCAGGGACACCTTCCACTAGACCAGGCTGCTCCAAGCTCTGTCCAACCTGGCCCTGGACATTTCCACGGATGGAAGTTGGGGAGGGCTTGTGGGGGTGTTGACTCGCACTTCAGGGGAGCTGAGTAATCCAGACCCACAGTCAGCATGGCCAGTTGCTGATACCTTTTACCCCTAAATGCCTCAATTAGGTCCTGTGATGGTGGTCATGGCACAGGAATCTAAAAAAGGTTCTTTCTCTAAGGGCAATAATGTGTATCACTTCCTGCAGAGGACTAACACCTTCCTCTGCTGCTGGTTGTTACGAGAGACAAAATGCTGAGCTGTGGAAAGGTCACTGCTCTATTCCTGGAAATCCTGGAGTCAGCTTATCAGAATTCATGAAATACTATTTTTGTTTAATATTCTCCCTCGTTGTTTTTTTTGTTTGGTTTTTTTTTTCTCCCCCCTATTGGGAAACAATCTCACTACCGAGAATGCCTGAGGGTGGCTTATGTTGCAGAATGAGAAAAACTACCGACAGCAGTGAAACCACTGTGCCCGTCCTGAGGATGAATTGGAGATCATCTCAGAGGAGAATAAACAGAGAATAATCTCTGATGTAAAAGCTGACTAAATTTTAGACAAAGCATTTTTTTGTGTGTGAAATCAAGTGATGATTATGGAAACTTAATTTAACTAATAGGGTTAAAACTTGAAAAGGTAATTTGTAAGCCTTTAAAGTATGCTCCACAATTATGTTTACTTAGTGGGATATACACTAAGAGCCATCAAAAATTTTTAGTACTTAATGACAAAATTGTTTCTTTTGTCACCAGCGACACATCTTTTTCTCATGCAAAATTTGTGACAGGAAGGAGGTAGCAAATAGACCAACTCTATTTATCAGCAATGCTATTGATGAAAACTGAAATGTCACTTAGCTATTTAATAAAATATGTTTTTTTTATTGAAGAATAATTTCTGACTCAGAAGAGCTCACTAGGTTTTCATGAACATAGAGGACACAAACTGCATCCTTGTATGTTAAAAGAGTAAGTGTGAAGGAAAAGCAACACTTTTGCAAGCTGCTGACATACAAAAGAATGCAGTCTTTAGGTTGACCAGAGTATTTTCAAAACTGGCAGAAGCGACCCACCTCAGGGCCGAGGACAAAGCTGTGGATGGAGTCTCCCTGGACTTGAGTAAAGGCTTTGACTCTATCTGTGTCAGCAGAATCCAGGAGAAGCCGTCAGTCCAGGGCTTGGGCAGCGGCATTCTTTGTTGAGTTAAGAACTATGAGGATGGCTGTGTGCAGAGAGTATTTGAAGAATGGTGTTGCATCCAGTTGGCATCCGGTCACTTGTGGTGTCCCCTGGGCCCAGTCCTGTCCAATGTCTGTCCTGCTGATGTGGCCAAGGGCATCGAGGGTACCCTCAGTAGTAAATTTGTGATGACACTAAGTTGAGTTGGAGTGTCAATGTGCGGGAGGGTAGGAGGGCTCTGTGGGGGGCTGTGGGCAGGGAGGATTGATGGTGTGAGGCCAGCAGGATGAGGTTCAAGAAGACCAAGGCCTGGGTCCTGTCCCTGTGTCCCAAGAAGCCCCTGCAGTGGCCCAGGCTGGGGCAGAGTGGCTGGGAAGCTGCCCAGCAGGAAAGTAGCCTTGGGGGTGAAGTGAACTGGTGTGTGCTCAGGTGGGCAAGGAGGCTGGTGGCCTTCTGGCCTTCTGTGTCAGCAATAGCATGGCCAGCAGGACCAGGGCTGTGGTTGTCCCTCTGTGCTGGGCACTGGGGAGGCCACACATTATATTCTGTGTCCAATTCTGGACCCCTCAGTTCAGGAAGGACATTGAGGTTTTGGAGCAGATCCAGAGAAGGGAACAGAGATGGTGAAAAGTCTGGAGCCCAACTCCTGTGAAGACTGAGTGTGCTGGTGTAGTTCAGGCTGGAGAAGGAGAGGCTCAGGGGAGATTTTATTGCTCTTTAACTGTGTAAGTGGAGGATCTGTCCACATGGATTTCAGACTCTTCTCCCAGACAACTAGTGATAAGACAAGAGGACATAGTCTCAAACTGTTCCAGGGAGGTTTATGTTGGGCATTACAAAGAATTTCTTCACAGAAGGGATAATTAGATGTTGGAATGGGCTCCCCATGGAAGTGGTGGTGTCACGGTCCCTGGAGATGTTTAAGGAAAGACTGGATGTGTCACACAGTGCCATGGTTTACTTGACATGGTTGTGTTCAGTCAGAGGCTGGACTTTATGATCTCAGAGGTCTTTTCCAGCCTAATTGATTCTGTGATTGTTTTGACTCCCTTTGCATTCCTCTTTTAGGCAGACCCTGCAGCCCTTTATGGGCTGTGGGTGATGGCATGGCACTTGCTGAGCCCTTTGTGGAGGGCTTAGTTTGCATATCATAGAACCACAGAGTGTTTTGGGTGGAAGGAACTTAAAAATCATCTAGTTCCAACCACCCACCCACCACAGGCAGGGAGGCCACCCACTAGATGAGGTTGCTCCAAAGCCTGCCCAACTTGCCTTGAACAGCTCCAGGGGTGAGGCATCTGCAATTTCTCAGGGCAACCCATTCCAGTGCCCCACCATCCTCACAGTAAAGAATTTCTTCCTAACATCTAAATCTTTCCTCTTTTAGTTTAAAACTGTTCCCCCTTGTCCTATAACTATCTGATCCCTTGACTGTGATTATCTAGCCTCACCACTGTGATTCTGACTCTTTAGGGAGAACCCCCATCTCTAGAGACTTTGAGGAGACTCATCCAAGAGGAGTTATCCAAGCAGCTAGATGGTAAGTAATCAGTACCAGGAAGCCAGAAGATGGATCTGAGAGTATGAAAGATGCTTTCCACAGCTATGCTGGCACCTGAACCTCTCCTGCTTAAGGAAGGTACTATTGCAGGAAGCTTGCTTGGAAGATGTGTGAAATGAAATGTGCTTTACAGTTCCCCAGGCTTCAATGTTCCCAGCAAGAGCACAGAAAATAATCAGAGTAGATCATAAACTGTCTTTTGAGGTCCCAGCTGGGGAAGAAATCTTTCTGATTTTTGCCTGTGACTTTTGATACTCATCAGTATAAGAGGGGCTTGGAGGGAATATGGGCTGCTGTTTCTCTCCAAGTATGTGAATTGCAGACCGCTACTGATCCTGTTGACAGTGAGATGCAGAGCTGTAGTCCTTCTCACACAGCTCTTGACACAGCTGACACACAGCTGCAGGCATTTTGTTCCATGCTAAAGATCACAGGTAAATGGGGTGATTAGTTCACAGATTTTATTTACATGCTCTCAGTCTTCAATATCCACATCAGTCTGAAAGCATTTAAGATCAATGAAGATAAGATAGAACACTCTTCTCCCTCTATTCTGTAGGATGTTTATGTGATGCTGAGTGTTTTATGAGCTCTCAAGGTTGTCATGGTGTAAACCCAGCCAAGGCCCACGCAGCCGCTCACTCACTCCTCCACCAGTGGGATCAGGGAGAGAATCAGAAAAATAAAAGCTGGAAAACTCATGGATTTAGATAAAGGCAGTTTATTGTGGAAAGCAAAAGCTGTGCCCAGCAGCAAAACAAATCAAGGAATTAACTCCCTGCTTCCCATGGGCTGGCAGGTGTTCAGCCATCCCCAGGAGAGCAGGGCCCCATCACAGGGATTGGTTACTTGGGAAGAAAAACACCATCACTGCAAATGTCCCCCCCTTCCTGCCGTCACTTTCTATACTGAGCATGAGGTCACCTGGTCTGGAATGTCCCTTTGGTCAGTTTGGGTCACCTGTCCTGACTGTGTCCCTTCCCAGCCTCCCCTCATCCCCAATTTCCTCCCCAGCGTGGCCGTATGAAAAGCAGAAAAGGCCTTGGCTCTGTGCAGGGCCTGCTCAGCAATAACAGAAACATCTCTGTATTATCAACACAAATCCAAAACACAGCCCCACACCAGCCACTGGGCAGAAAATTGACACCACCCCAGTCAAAAGCAGCATGGTTGTTCAGGGTCTTAGCACTGAAATGCCTGGAACAGTCTGGAACAAGAAAAGCTTTCACCCTGCAGACCAGCCATGTGACATCTCTGCATAACAGAAGCAGTAGGAAAAGGTTCTCCTTTTCAGTGCAGTAGTGGTCCCAGTTTAACAAGAATCCACCATCTGCACAACTAAAGGAAGGGACATTTCAGATTCTTGGAGGACAAGGAGCAGAGGTTGAGAGAAAAGTTTATCATAAAGTATGAAATTTAGAAGAAATATAATGCTACCAAGAAATGAGATTTAAATAATTTAGAGCAGATCAGGGAGTCAGAATCATGGATTATAGGGGGACAAAAGATGGGTGGCTCCAGAAAATTGATCTGTGGCAGTACTTGGACTTTACTGGGTCCCTGGTTCTGGTTCTCCATCTCTTGGAGCAGTCCAAGTCTAACAAACCCATTTCCCTGTCTTCACAGCAAAGTTACCCTATATCCTGGCTCAGATACAGCCTGCACAGGTAAAAGCATCCCATGGCAGACCAGGACCTCCTGGTCCCCCTGGGAAGGAAGGACTCCCAGGAAGAACTGGCCCTCCAGGAGAGCCTGGCCGGCCTGGACAGACTGGGTCTGAAGGGCCACCAGGACCAATTGGTCCCAAAGGTGAGTGAAACTTGGTGTGTTGGGGCAGTCCAATAAAAGAATGTGTCCACTCCACTTTGGCATCCACTTTTCCTTTTAGTAGCTTATAAATTGTTGTCAAAATGCAGGTGTTGGAAGCAACCTCAGTCTGTTGAACCAGAGGTGTTGAATTCGTGATCAACAATTGCTGGTGTGTTCCACCTCTGGCCAGAACTAGAGTGGGGCAAGTCTTCATTCCCACTTAATGTCCCCTCTCAGAGGATTGGCCACAGTTAGGAACTGTTTTTATCAAATATATTGGCTTCAGTGTGGATGGAAGACCTATAACAGTGTTGAGTTCTGTAGACCATGCTCATCAGTTCATATTTTTTCTTTCACTCTCTACAGGAGAAAGAGGAGCAAAGGGTGAGAAGGGAGACACTGGCATTGGCCAGCGAGGGGAAATGGGTCCTCCAGGAATTCCAGGTGTGTTATTTAGAACACCCCACAAAACACATCACTTAGAACCACTGCCAGGATACAGGTCTCTGCTGTACTAGAGAGATGATCAGGATGATATGAAAACAACATACACGATTTCTGTAGGATGTGGCCCAAAGAGAAGAACTGTATCGCTAACATCATATCTGGCCACCTTTATTTCCACAGCCTGATGAACGAGTACAATGAACTATCTCAGTTACAGCTAAGTTAAGTGACCTTTGGGTCAAATCCAAAGTGAAGCTTTAATTATTAGATGTACTGTGAGGTGTTTTCTCTGTCCTTGGCAGAGTCTTCCTGTGACCAAGCTGAACCCAGAAGTACAGGCAGCTTCAGATGTTATAAAAGGTCATATTGAACATCCCTGTGCCTTGGGGATACAGCTTCTGCTTTACTGTTACTGACAAAGCAGCAGCAAATGCAGTTTGTCTGCAGTCTGAAATTAGGAACCATTAATCAGTTTTGCCTTCACTGCTTTTTTGGGGAAGGAACTATAGGAAGCCCTCATAACCCCATGGTCTGTATTTGACAGACTGGCCTTGCATTGCCTTCAAATAACAATGTGCTTGCTGTGCTCTGCACCAGTGAGTTCTCTCCCCAGGCTGACTCTTGCCTCCACTTTCCCATTCCCACCTCCTCTCTGTGAGGACTGTGTGTCATTAGTGGTCTCGTGCAGCTCCACAACTTCAGTGCAGAGATAGAGGAAAGGCAGCCATATCAAAGCTGAGCATCCCAAGGTTGCCATAGGGAGTGGAAGTCTTTATTTCAGAGACACTCTGCTTGTATCCTTGAGATACATCCTAGCCAAATCCAAGCCTACGGAAGCTGCTGCCTGCATCCGAGTTCGGCAGCAAAGCCATCTCCTGTGACGTGACACTGCTGAGTGCTGCGTGCTGGAGGTGTCACTCTGGTGCCACTCACCAAGGGCATTCTGTTTCTATTTCAGGCCTCCCAGGGGAGCCTGGTTATGCCAAAGATGGGATGCCAGGACCTCCTGGCCCTCAAGGTGAAGCTGGTGTGCCGGGTCTGGCAGGGCCCCAGGGACCCCCGGGAGCCAATGGACAGTGTGACCCCTCTCAGTGCGCTTACTATGCGAGCCTGGCTGCCCGGCCCTCCAATGTCAAAGGGCCATAGCCTGCAGGAAGCGCCCCCAGACTTACCTTGAAAACTTGAATTCCTCACCTGCCAAGAGCTCTCCAATGTCTTCAGCTGGGTTTCTTTCGTGAGAGGCCTTCTAAAGCCAACAAATGCTGCCGGTCGGTCAGATTATTTTTATGAATTATTATTATTATTATTATCTTTGATGTGATATGTGAACTTTTTTTTTGTTTGTTTGTTTTCTCTAACATCAGGGCATATTAAAATGTTAAAAATAAGTGGGGTTTTTTTCCTCTTTTGAAGAGCATATAATAGCAGTGCGTTGTGTGACTGTTTATGCAAAACCATTCCAGTGCCAAATTTTTTATCTGTTATCTGATTAATTCTTTCTAAAGCTTTATCCCTCACCCTTTCAACTGAAATAAAATCCTGCAGCCTGGGGCATTAACTGTGACACACAGGCACAGGATTGTTGGTGCTATTTGCCATCCACATTGAGGGGAGGAAGATAAAGTCATACCAAAGCTGGAAAAGGTGTCTCCAGGACATCCAACTCACAGTGGACAATATTGAACAGCTAGTGTGTACTTTCTAGAAGATCCCTGTTAAATTTAATATTCTTCTGCTGATGAGTGAATCAATATTCTATAGGAGCTACTTTTTCATGAAGTCATGTGGGATTTCATAGTAAAGGCCTGAAGGGACAACTCAGAATATCTAAACCTCTCTGTACTTGAGAATTTTGTTCCAAGAAATGGAGCTTACTTACCTCTGTCAGGGAGATGCCTTTTCAAGGTTATCCTCTGTCAGGTCAAGGATGCCAAATCCCCTGGGCACTGTCAGCACATACAGAGCTCCCTACCACTGCCTCACCCAAAAATCAGCCAGAGCAGCATAGAAAGTCCCCTGGTATTAAAAACTCAGGAAGCCAACTGTGACCTAATTCACTGTTTTGGTTGATCCATTATGACAATAACTTGGCAAACTGTGTTACTCAGAGGGCTGGTGCATAGTGCAGGCTGGTCTAGGAGGATGTTGATCTTTGATGAAAGGATCAGAGCAAAGAGATGTTCAAAAACATGGGACAAGTTGTGTTTGAGGGTGAAATCAGCAAGCCAGACTGTTGCCATTTCTCCCTATCAGCTAATTGCCAAAATCAGCCTGAGAATGCAAAGACAAAGTAAAAATGGGATGGAGTTTGAAAAGAGCTTCACAATAGGTCATTTGTGAGCTTAGCCCTCTGACTAAGCCATGCCCACCAAGTGCAGATCTGAGGAGTGATCAGGCCTCGGATGTGTGCCAGCCAGCAAAGCAGCTGCATTTTCTGCACAAAGCAGTTTGTAGTGAGAGATGGGAGTAATGGACCGGACACAAGGCACTAAGTGCTGAATGTGTTTGGGAATCTCATTTGCTCTTTTGGAGACAGAAAAGAGGAACCCTGCCCTGCTAACACATTCACCATATGGCATGGTGCTTCCAAACTGGCCAGCCCAAGCAGAAGCCCCAGCTGTCGATAACCAGCCCAAATTCAGACCCTGAGGCTAAAGCCCAGACATAAGCATTTGCCAACCTTGGAGTTTTTTTCTCACCCAGTAGAGATAAAATTTGCCTCTGCTTTACTGAAAAATGAATTTAAATAACAAGTACAAATGCCAGGGTTAAACAAAGTCTTTACTATGTAGCTCTCAATGGTGCTATTTTTGCTATTTCCTATGCAAATAAACTCTTTGATTTGATTTTACTGTGTCTCTTGCTATGGAAAGACCAATCAAAGTGAAAATACCATGAAGTGAAAAGCTTAGCACTTTTAAGTAAGTCTCAATGGTATATCTGTTACTGTACTGCATCTTGGGTTATCTTGCTGGATTTTAGTATTAAGCAAACATGTTGATCACATATTTAACAGAAACATTTTTCTTAGTCCAGGCTGAGATTTTATCCTTCCAGTGGTGAGGCAGAACAGAGTTCCTATTGGAGAGCACCTCCTAACATGGGATGAGACATTGTTTTCAGTAAATGTGTTGGTAATGAACAGGTGTGTTGGGGATTAGGTGTTATGGAGGTCAAACATGTTAACTGGGCCGTGCAAATGTGACATTTCATTCCTGTCATGATGGTGACTCCTTTTTCTCTACAGGCTCTCTCATGTGTGTCTGCTGTGCCATGCGTGTCACAGAATTCAGGACATTCTAGTGCACCATGAGAAGGGCATATACATAGTAATGTGCTGATTAACAGAATTCAGGGTCTTTAAGTCCTGTGAAGTCATAGAATCTTAGAATAATTTGAGTTGGAAGGGAACTCTTAAGGGTCATCTAGTGCAATCCACAGTAGGTGAGATGGTGCAGTGACATCCACTTGAAGGAGATGAAAGGGGTTTTTTGGATAACCCTTTTCATTTGAATGTCTGTGGGAGCCATTTCCAAGAGTCTGTGTTAGGAACACAAGGGACACACTTGCATCTTTAATAGCAATTGAAAAATCTGCATGAGTTAGACACAGACTACATCCCTGAGCATTTTCCACCTGTAAAAGGGGATGCAGCTTAGTTCCCTTTGCTCCAGCATATTCCCTAGCATACGGCTATCTGTTCAGTCTGTTCCCAGAGACACCCCAGACTGTCTCTGTGCCCTGAATTCAGTGGGTGCCATTTCCCTGCTTTTTCATAAACCTTGTTTTCTCTGCAGCCAGTTAAATGACATTTACCAGGCTTAATCTGTCGTTAGTGAGCAGAGTACAAGACATGAGCTGCAGACTCAGATCAAGACCCGCGTTTGTACTCACCCAGATTTTAGTCATCAAAGGGAGGTTTCTATAGCTGCCACCTCTTACAGAAGCAAACCCTACAGGAATGTGCTTAAAAGGACACCTGCAATAACAGGTAAGAAAGGAGGGTGTATTTGGAGGATTTCAAAAACTGCCACAGTTCTTGCTTCAGTCTGTTAGTGTGTATTTGCAGTCTTTGGAAAAGTGGCCTGAGATCACTTTCCAAAGTAGGTCTGCCATCTGGGAGCCAGTAAACCTACAAGTGCAGCCCTGGGCATGGTCAGAAGCTGGCCTCCAGAAAATGCAGGTACCTCTGTGCCTGAGCAGGTGACCGTGTGTGTATTGTCTGTCCAGCACTGTGCAAGGTGAACACACAGGCAGGAGGTGGCAGACAGGACAGGACAGTGCTGGTAGCTCTCTCCTAACCACCCCTGAGTAAGGGAAAATTGTGGCTTTGGCATCTCAGTGTTCCTGTCTCTGCAACCAAGTGTGTGGTAAATCACTATGTTCACTGAGTCTGAGGTTTAAACCTGGGAATAGGCTGATTTTTTTTGTTGGATTTTGTTTTGGCCCTGTGGCAATGTACTGCTAAAATTGCATTAGAGAGTCAGACAATATATTATTCAGATTTTTAAAAGGTACACATGGGATTTATGGCACCACTGTCAGTTGCTCTTTTTTTCCTTTTTTTGAATCATGTGTAAATTACTGTAATTATAGCAAATAGACCATTACTTCATTCAATTTTTTGCCTGTCAAATAAACAAATTACAAAGACAGAACAAAGCAATGGGATCATTTGGGGAAGGTTTTTTGGTGGGTTTTTTTTTTTTTTTTGGTGTTAAATTATTTAACAATTTCTACTTGTTTTCTAAACAGTTTTGAATTAGCTGCTTCTTGGAATCTGTATCAAATGACTGTGGTTTTTTTTTTTTTCTTTCCAGAGAGACAATAAAAATACTGTGGCAGCTAAACCCAAACTCTGTGCTCTGACCACAGAACTGGTTAGAAGATGAACACAGATTTTACATTCCGGACAATTATTTAAAAAAATTGAAAAATTATATTTTTTAAAAAAAATAAAATAGAGTCTTCTCTTGGTTCAGTCTTTTAATGTGGAAACTGGCCACGCTCTGCCCTGTTAAAGATTTAATTTGACAGCTTCTGGAGCAGGACTTGGTGCCTAGGAAT
Organism: Brachypodius melanocephalos; assembly: GCA_013398615.1. Taxonomy (NCBI): domain Eukaryota; kingdom Metazoa; phylum Chordata; class Aves; order Passeriformes; family Pycnonotidae; genus Brachypodius; species Brachypodius melanocephalos. Next base: position 4,147,547 of record VZSR01000824.1, read on the forward strand.
GGCTGGATGTCACCATCCACAATATATGGGGCCAGAGACGCTGACAGGGACTGGCAGGTATGATGAAGGACCATGGGGAGCCTTTCCAGAGCTTCAGTGAGTGACCTCAGGGGAGAGCACAACAAATAATGTAAATAGTCTATGTCTGGGTACCTCAATCCCATGCTCAGTCTCTCACAGGGAGATTCACAGAACATAGAACCATAAAATATCCATAGTTGGAAGGAACCCACAAGGATCATCGAAGTCCAACTCCTTGACTTTAAGAAGTCAAGCTGTGGCAGCTGCACTCTGGTGGCTCCAGTGAGAGCTGTGGAGCCTGGAGATCCATTTGGTTTATCCTAAAGTATTCAGCTGCAGCACTCTGAGCCTACATTAAGCAAATCTCCATGGAAAAGAGATCTTCTGGTAGCTGTCTTTATCTTCCACCATCAGTAACTCACATCATCCCCCTGAGCTGGGGATACTCATCTTACAGGTGATGGCAGGTCAGGTGCTCTGTGACCAGCAGCCAGGCTGCTCAGGGGGAGAGAGGCAAGATTATGGCAGGAACTTGTACTGTCCTTGGGCAATGAAAACTTTCTTAAAATTACTGTACTAACTCAACAGTTAGTTGACTGAAAAACATCTGCTTTCAGCCTCTGTGAGCTGGAGCCCAGTGCTGATCAGAGTTAAGGTGGCTTTTCCATGGCATGGTAGGGAGAGCACCATAGGGATGAAACCAGTCTGAAAGCAGGCTCCTCCCCCAGTCTGCAGCTCTGTGCAGGGCTGAGCATCCACCAGAGTACCACCAGGACTCCTCCTTCCTGCTGCTTCTGCAGAGCTGCTGGAGGACGAGTCTATCAGCCACCCAGTTACCTCTTACACACTATATTTGGTTGCTGAGGCCTTTAGGGCAATATGGGTCCATCAGGCTTTGGATTTTTCTTTAAACAGCTTTGCAAATGGTGAAGTTGAATCAAGAAAAAGCCTGTTTAATTTTCTTGATTTGGTTTAAACCTGGAAATCACATACATAGTGGATACTTGTCTTTTGACTTGTGAAATGGGAACAACTGCTTAGAAAAGCATGAGGATGTGATGAAGAGTAGACTACTTTTGGTAGTTGCTGTACAAAGCAGGTTTTTGTTGTAAGGGTTAACATCTGAATACCTTGGAGGGTTTGGCTCCACAATATTGATGCTGACAATGTTGTTGAGGTTTGTCTGAAGTGAGAATGAGACCATCCTGCTGGGTCTCTAGGGGATTATGTGTTTAAAATGTAGGCTCTTTCTTGCTACTTTACATTTTGTAATATGAACTTTCTGTAGAAAGCACAAGGGGACAATTAGGGACATTAATCATACTCCCAACAGTCCTGCCAGCATCAGGAAGAAGGATGTCCTGCAAGATGGAGCAGAGAAGAACTGCCACCTTCATAAAGGAAAACACAGGGTCAAACTCCAGGTTTGAAAAAATACAGCAAGAGAACAGTGCCAAAACCCACAGAAACTTCTTTCTGACCATAGCTTTGTCTCTGCATGACATGTTGTCTGAAAGACTCGGGTTTGGATTTGAAGAGAAAAGCGTGTTCAAACAGAAGGCAGCACATGCAGCAATTTGGTTTATTTCACAGGACAGATGTATTTGACAATGTGTTCCTAGAGACACATTTTTCCCCTTAGCAATGTGGGGGATGGTTTTCACCCAAGTCTGAAATTATTGTCAGTGCAATAACTTCTTTAGCACCTTATTGGTGGGAGTTGAGTCTTATTTTACAGTTATTTGTGAGGTCTGTTGGAAACCAACCTTCCTCTGCAAGTGAAAATCTCACTTTCCTTTGGCTGCTGCATTTGTTCCTGATGTATAGATATTTCTAAGACTTTGTACCCATTCATGCCTATGAAAAATTATTAGACTCTCAAGTTCTGCTGAATTTTTTCATGTAAAATCCATCCCTGGAAAGTTTCAAGGCCAAGGTGGATGGGGCCCTGAACAACCTGGTCTAGTGGATGGCATCCCTGCCCATGGCAAGAGAGATGGACTTAGATTATATTTAAGGTCCCTTTCAACCCAAACAATTCTGTGATTCTATCCCAGGAGACTAAAAATGCCTAAGCAGCCTCACAGGCAAGTGATATAGTTTTCTCTTACAGATGCTGAAAATTTATCTGGAAGAAATCCAGGGCTCGATTTCGATATGATTATGGTATTTGCACTCTGAATCCATGTCAAGGGTGACAGCCAGTATATGCCAGGCCTTAAAATGTGTATTTCAGGGTGAAAACCAATTAAAAAGCACTAGAATCTAGAAAGTAAGAGAGAGAGTTGAACAAGAATCTCCCCAAATCCTCTTGCCAGCATTGTCTGAATAGACAGCTACTACCACTCATCCCTCACCTGTGCAGCCACACACTCCCCTGGTGCTGGAACACAGGTTCCAGCAAATTCAGGACCATCCTGGCCTGAGACAGTCAGTACTGAGGAGGCTGGGAAAGCAAAGCTGACATGCAAGACCTGACCTTCACAAGACCTGAGCTGGTAGATCCGCTTAGACTGCACCTCTGAGACATTGTCTTCTACCTCTAATGGCCTGTGAAGACCTCTCTCCTTGAGAAGCATTTGAAATGGCTGTCCTAAGCAGTTTTTTAGCTGAAAGCCTTAAGGATCAGAGGATGAAGTAACAGAGGTTGGCTTTCTCAGCCAGAAGCTTCAAACCCACAATTTTCTCTATCCAGAAAAATGCCTTGCTCTCTACAACACATGCTGTGCTCAGTGGCTTGGGATAAACCTGGCATTTTACACATCTACAAAAACTCTGACAGCAAGGATTAAATATTTGCTTTTAAATATGCCAGAGCAAGTGCACCATAAGAAAAATGGTATCTCCATGCTGTAGGTGTTCACACACTTAGCAGGAGGGAGGAGGACCTCCAGATTTCAAAACTGAACTTAATTATTGTGTTTGCTGAGTGTTAAAGGCACAAACTGACCTGAGGACAAGATATGTTCATGGTTCCCAGTTCCCAAGCCACCAGCTGTTACTCTGTCTTCTTCTTGTCCCATTTACCATGTTCTTGTCCCATTTACCATGTGCCTTATCTACTCTGCCTTCCTGCTTCTGTTGCAATTCCAAGTCAATGTGAATTTTTCAGGCAAAGGCACCCTTGATACTGCCAGAAGGAGAGAGCTACACACAAGCAGAGATTTGAACACATCTGCCGAAAAGCAGAGGCAGATTTCCCTGTCTGCTCACTGGTTGCAGCCATGAGAGGCCATGTCATAGCCCAGGAACTGGGTTTTGAGTGCTCTGCAGAGCAGCAGGGGAAACACCTGATTGTGTGAGAATACCAAATGTTTACTCAGTGGGATGTATCTGAGCAACTCAAACACTCTGCATGTGTGTTGGTAACGTGCCCAGCAGAGCACAAAGCTGGCAGAGAACCTTGATCAACCAAAAACCTCAGAGGCTGCCTGTGGAGCAGGTAATTGTGACTGACACTCTCTGTTCTACCAGCCTTTTCTGGTGGGATATGGATGCACTCACCTCTCCCAGATGTGCTTGTCCAGGTCCTGATCCACTCTGGAGGTACCTTACAGAGCACGATCCAAAATATGAAGGGAAGAAGAAGCTCAAGATCTCCGGCAGAGAGCTGCTGTCAGTTCCCATGCAGGTCTTTGGCTTGGACCAGCTGCAGGTGCTGGAGATGAGCCCAGAACGAGAGAGCTGCCTGAGGTACAGGATGGAGCTGCTCCCCCAGGAGATCGGCCGTCTGAGGAACCTCACCTGCCTCTACGTGGACTCCAACAACTTGAAGAAAATCCCTGCTGAAATTGGCACTTTGAGCCGCTTGGAGAGGCTCACTCTGAGCAACAACAGCCTGAGCTCGCTGCCTGCAGAGATGGGGGCACTCCAAAGGCTGCGCAGCCTCCACCTTGCCAACAACAGCCTCACTGAGCTGCCTGCACCCCTCTGCCAGCTGAGGAGCCTCACCTTTCTGGATGTGAGTGACAACAAAATAGTTACCATTCCCTCCAGCATTCGGCATCTGGAGAAACTGGAAACGTTGCTCTTGCTCTTTAACTCACTGGAGAGCCTTCCTGAGGATGTCTGCCTTCTAAGGAATCTGCACACACTGTGGTTGGGAAACAACCATCTACGGTCCCTTCCAGCAGCCTTTGGGGAGCTGGTGAACCTGGACTGGGGATACAACTACTGCTCATGCAATTTTGAGGGGAATCCACTGGAGAGTCCTCCCCCTGAAGTCTGCAGCAGAGGCCCTGAAGGGATCAGAGACTATTTCTCATCACTTTGTAGGATTTGGAGAGACTAAACCACTGGTGTCAGTCCTCTTGAACTCACTGTGATGGATTTATCCTGTGCAAATCATCTGCACAAGCAAAATGTGTTTTCAGACAGAAAGGTCTGGTGAAATCACTCTATGGAGCTCAAAAGCTTTCTCTCTGCTGTAAGGTGATTTCTCTGGCAATCTTCTGGGGGGTTTTTTTGGTGTTTTTTTTGTTTTTTTGGGTTTTTTTTTTGTTTTTTTTTTTTTTGTTTTGTTTTGTTTTGTTTTGTTTTAAACTATATTGAACAGTGGTGTACACCTTTCAAAAACTCATCCAGGACAACTGTAATCTTTTTTCATATTTATAGTTGCATAGACTTATCTCAGGAAATGTTGCACACAAACATCCAGTCTGAGAAAATGAGCAAATCTGAAAGGATAGAGTCGGGTAAACAACTGGTATGTAAATAGCAATCATCTGTACTCTTTGTTTGCACACTGGGTTGGGGCTTGAGTCTGGACTAGAAGTAAATGCAAGCTGAGATTTCTGGAAGCTTTAAAGGTCATACTAACTTGTGAATTTTGCTTTGCTTCAGGAAGCCCAGGATCTCATAATTTTCCCTGGTATTTTGCATTAAACACACAGGTTGAATCAGCTCAATTCTGTCTGGCTCTGGATAGAAAACAACCTGTATCCATGTCCCACAAGATACTGTGCAAAAAATGTCTTTATTCCTTTGGCAGGATACAGTGCATTTCTCCTGAAGGGAAGCATCAGCTGGCTCTCACAATCAGGGCTATTACACTCTCTGGAGGCAGCATGGACCTGGGCTTGATGTGCCAGCCCATCCAGAGCAGACCTCAGTGGTACAGCTCCTTGGAGCTTGGTGATGCACAGGGGTAGCCCAGATTTAGAGCAGGCAGCACTAGCAGAAAAAGTTTCCACTTTCACCGAGTCTGGGAAAGTGTTCAGAGCTGTTAAAATATGAGTATGCAAACTTCCTGCAAGGGAAAATTCTGAGAATCCCTGTCATAATCATAAAGGCTTCATCAGTGTTACATTATGGAAATTTGCTGAGACTCCTTTCTGTTTCATTTTGCTCTCTCTTCCCTCTATCATTATTTTCCTCCCACCTCTCTTAACTTTGCTCTTCGTGGGTGTTTTCTCTGTGGCTACTCCCTCTGACATTTGTTTCATTATTTTCTCATCATCAAAAGTCTCTCATTCCCTTATAAATCCTTTTCTTTGCCCTCTGTCTCCTTTGTTTCCTAGTTCTGCTTTGGCCAACACAGAGAAAGATGCAGTTGTGTGAATTTCCTGGAAGGAAGGGCTGAGTCAGGCCTGGTGGGAGCTGAGCATGTTCTTACAGCATTCAGAGAAAAAGGGAAAAAAGTAGACACACTGATACACAGGCCATTAATTCTCTTGTTCAGTGTCCTGTCATTTTCTTCTCCTTATAGTACAGATCAGCACAAGGAGATCTGAATCAATGCTGAATTTTTTCTGGATGACAGAAGCACGATTCCAGATACGCTTAACACAGACTGATTTTTGCTCTGCCCCTGACCTCGGAATTTTTCAAACTAGCTGTGACTTTTTGGTGTCATGTTAACCAGATTCATTATATCAGTGAGCTATCACACAGAGATAAAAGAGTGCATGGCAGTAACAAGCACACAGTTACATCACACCGGTTCAGTCAGTTTTCCTGCAGCTGATTATTTCTGAGACACATGGCACAGGAAAGAATAGAGTAAAGGGACCATGGTGCCTTGCTCAGTTGGCTCTTTCTGTGGCAGCTTGGACAACTGGAGATGAAAGAGCTGGACAATGAACTTCAAGTCTTTTGCAATTGAGGGTTTTTTTCAGGGGAGATTTGGGACAGTGTGTGAAGTAGCTCCTGAAGCTGATGCCAGTTCAGGCAGAGGCTATATCAAGGTGGCAACGTTGAAGGTATTGAATGGCTGGGGTCTTTGTTCTGTCCCTTATGCATTCTCCAGACTCATACAGGTCCTATTTTCCCACTGTTTCTGCTATTTCCCCATTTCTCCCACCCCATTCAGCATGTACAGGGCCTTCCTAAAGCTTGCCTGGTATAGGACATGAAGTTGAAGGCAGTATGAGCAGTGGGGCCCAAGACAAGGTTATCACCCTGGTTTTGGACATGTGTGAGAATTAAATTCTAGTGACTGTGGTCTTTCTAGAGGATTGAGTCTACCACACAAAATCCTTTCAGACCATCATCTTACCCAGGTGCTAAGAGGGACAAATTTCTCATGTCCCATGTCCAACTCTTCAGATTCAATGTTGCTGTTTTCCTTCTACATTGCACAGGGTTTGGGCATGAGGTTCCATTTCCAGTTTTGACTACCCTTCCCTACTTTCTTCATCTTGGCTGGTGATTCCTGAAAGACAAGCTGACTTCAGCTTCTTCCAGGACGACATAGCAACTCAAAGTTTCACTTTTGGTTTTAGCCAGTCAAGATTCATGGGCTTTGTTTAACTAATCCTCTCTCCAAAACTCACAAACACCATTTGTGAAGCGTGATTGTGTCTGTTAATAATATACCTGTCGTAGCTGGGAGCGAATGGAGCTAAAAAATTGTGGCAATGTTGCCATTATAATTCTCTAATCTGTTGGGAACAAGAGAAATTCTGTGAAACTAATGCAAGTGAGGGCACTTTGACCATGCCATTAAGCTGCTTGAGCAGAATGAATATATTACTGAGATATGTCCTGACATCTTGCTATCTTCCTTTCCCTTTGCTCTGATTGCTTCCAAAATCCCACTTCCAAAATTGGGAAACCCAGTAGTTCATATTCTTTGCAGTACTCTGGCATCTGTGTTAATGACATAGTTATGCAAAGCAATAAATAGATCCTGGTGTTGTCATTAAGATGGCATTAAAATCTAAGCTCAAACTGCTTATCCTGTATTTGTTGTACTTTATGTACATAAAGTATGCTAAGCATCCTCCTCTGCCTGTGCTCATTAAAACTTCAAGTGTTAATATCAGAGAATAGTAAATTGCTAGTGTATAGGCCCCTGGTGAAGAGACATGGCTATAATCCATACTCAGGGGTGATGGGGAGGAGGGAGAGGGGAAATTGTTAAACCTTTCATTCAGTGTTGATGGGAGTTGTGCTTGCATTGCCCTTTACCCTGCCTTGCACTGCAAACAGCCTGGCCTAGGAGAGCATTGCTCCTGGAACCACACAGGATTTCCATTTGAAAACTTTGAACTCTTGCAGCAGAGCAGTAATGAAATATAAAAGCAGCAAATGAAAATAGCTCCGAATAGAAATTCACGGAAATGTGATCTATAAGGGCAGAAGGCTTTTTAATTTAACATACAAGTACATAACACTTCACAGGCTGGTAGCTCGAGCTGGACAAGTTCTGACTACAGATAAGCTGCATATTTTTAATGCTGGAGAGTTCACCTCAGGATATGGCAGATTCTCTACCCCTTGAAATCTGAAAACCCCCCAGTCTCACTCACCTGAAGGTATGACTGTATAACACTTACCCTATTTTATGCAAAGTCAAATTTACAAAGGCTCCTTCTGTCTTTAAAATATATGTTTACAATCTATGGTTACCATAAATCTAAAAGATTAGATCCCAGCATTTGCTTATTTCTCCCTCAATTTGCCTTTGCATGAAATTCAGCTTTTTGGTTTTTAATGCCTACGAGCAGTACTTAAAATATTGAGGGTTCCTAAGTTTCATGATCAGGGCTCTTGTGGCCAGTGATGGAGCCTCTGAATTGGCAAAACAAAAATGAAAAAGCAGTTGCTGTTCTCATGCCCGTTGGAGTCAGCAGCAGATTTCCAAGCTCACAAATGAAAGGCTGATCCTAAGTTCACCTTAAGTGGACTTTAACACCAACCAGTTTTCCAGTTCTTTGAAAGGTCCTGAAGCTGAACAATCAGACATACTGCATGTCAGCAGATTTCAAAGGAAACATGACCTTGCAGACTGCCAGAAAACAAAGGACACGGCATGTGCTGTCCTACATGAATGACAAACATATTTGGTATCAGAGAGTGGCAGCTTGTGAATGTGCTGTTGTTGGGGAAAAGGCCATCCCCATCAAGAGAGGCCACTCTCCCTGCTGGCTGCATGGACCTCAACACCACCTGCCTTTCTGTCTTCCTCTGGGCTTCCTCTGAGCTCTGCAGCCTCATCTCAGAACTCCAGAGTCCAACTTCAGCAATGAGCATTTTCAGGTGATGCAGCACTGAGTCAGTGCAGGAGGCTGAGGTCTGACATAAATCCAGAGGATCAACAGGTTTAGTGATCACTGAATGCAAATGATTCCTCACTGCCAGAGGAACCCCTTTCAATGGAACATTTCCTTACACTTGGGCAATGGTACCACAAGAAAAACAAAGCAATCCATCACGGGCAACTGCCATATCCTTCAGCTCATTAAATTGCAATGAAAGCCTAAGTAGCATATCTAATGAAGATCACTCTAAGCCATACAGAAAGTGGGCTTTGACTCCCCAGGGTGTTCTGCCCACAAACCGAGAGACAATGGTCTTAAATAAATGCCACATGGAAGCCATGGATTTCTTATGTTTAATAAAGATCTCAGCAGTCATCAATAAAGTTTTTTATTTTTCTGCCACCCTATTGAAACTATAAAGTGTGTTGCCATTCTCACTTCCATGCAAACAACTTTCCTTGACCAGTTCAGGCTGCAAGAGGGGAAGAGACTGATGCCACAAGCAAAGTCCAGATGGAATAACCCACACTGAGATTTTGTACTGAAACTCAGTGGGTTTGCCAGACTTGAGATAGAGCCAGTCTGGAGCTCACTGCTGCTGAGATTCCCAATGAGATCCCACTTCCAGTCATTTGTTGCATGAAATTTATGAGGAGCTGCTTTCAGCAGGACACACTGACTCCTGCATCAAAGGTATTGATCCAGCTGAGTTCAGGCCTTTAGCACAAAGCTGGGTCTAAAATGAGATCTTCCAAGTGCTTTGCAAGTCTCACTGTTGAAAAATTCAAACTGAAACTTCTAATTGTAAAGAAAGCTGCTTTTTGTTTGTTTTGTTTCCTATTCCCTGGAGACTTAGAAAACAGATTGTTGTACTCTTGTTTGCAACAAGCCCTTTAAATACATGAAGTTTGTTGAAGAGCTGCTTGTAAGACTTACTAAAGTTAAATAAACATAGAGGCTGCAAGTCTTTCTGCTCTGGCCATGTGTTTTTACATCTCAGGTAGTCCTCTGGACTGTGGCTGCACACCTTTTTACTGGGCTGACACATTTAAAACATAATATGACATGATATCTGAACTCTTTCTATTGACAAAGGAAGGACTGTTGCACATCATTAATGTTACAACCCTGTTTTTTCACTCCTGCATGATGGCAGTTCCTTTTTTTTTAATAAGGAATTCACCTTGTCATCTACTGCAATTCCACATGTTGCTACAGAGTTGCTATTGGCAAATTTTGGTATTTGTGTATAGTGTAAGCTGAAGTTTGTGGCCTTGCACTTGTCCCTGCTGAATTTCAGCTTCCTCTTTCCCACCCCAGACATGTTATACAATTCTTCCAAATCATTTTGAATTCAAACCCTCTCCTCCTGTGCTCACGATGTCTCCGAGCATTATGCCATCTAAAAATTTAATAACCACACTTTCTTTTCTATCATCTAATTCATTAATGAAAGCATATGCCAGGACTGTATCCAGGAGAGACCTGTCTGAACTCCATTTCTGCATCCTTCCACTCTGACAAAGCACCACTGATAACCTTTCTGATACGTTATCAAACCAGCTTTGCACCCAATCGATCACAGTCTCATCTAGGCCAGGCTGCTGGGGCTCACTTATGAGAATGCCACATGCAGCCCTTTTGAAAACCTTAGTAAAGGGGTAAGATTTGTGACAGCTACTTCTCCTTTATTCTTAAGGCCTGTTACATTGATAAAAGTGGAGATTAGATCAGTTCAACACAATTTATTCTTGACAAATCCACGCGGGCTACTTGTCCTTGCTGCTACATGAAGCAGCTGTTTCACATTTCAAGCTGTGACTTGTTATCTTCCAAGGGCTTATGAAATGTGCATTTGTTCCAGAATCTGTGCAAGTTTCAAAGGCAGGTAATGATCATTTCCCATCTCTGTCTCCCAACAAGAAATTATCTTTAATGCAACAGCCACTTGCTGCCTCAACCTCAGGGGAAAAATTCAGGGCTGGTGGGGGACCAGAACTGCAGCAGAGCTCAGGAGAGCACAAGCACATCCAGGCTGGGAGGATTTGGTAGGGTCTGTTCTGTGTCAGGGCCAGTCCTGATATGCTCTGGGTGGCCCCACAGTGGGAGTGGAGGATTTCTCTTGCAGTTTGGGGAATGCAGCTCAGAAACATATGGGGTAATGCTAATTTCCATTTGCCACCTTAGCTGATGTGCAGAGGACTTCAGCCTGGTCATGACTTGGGGAAAAGGCAATCACTGGGAGGGAGAAAAGACACAAGTCTCGAGGTACTTTACCCATTTTGGTCTTGTCCTGTCAGCTGGGAGCTCTCCTTGACTTTTTTTCCTGTGTCCTATTTTCAAATGATGTCCTTAATTCTATTTCTCAGACTCAGAATGGGCCTGAGCTGCATGAAATTTCTCAGAAGGCAGCTGGAAACTGAGAGTTTTGATCCTGAAGTAACTAGCTTCAGTAGCTCACAGCATGTGTCTGTGTGTGTTCCCTGGGCAGCTGTGTCAACTGGAGAATATCTGCACCCTTCCACTTGTGAAAAGGCTCAGATCAGCTCAGACATCTTCTTTTGATGTAGATGAAAGGAGGATTCCTTCTTGTTCTCAACACTAGCACAGTCTGTTAGGAGGATGTCCCTTTACATTGGGTCTGTATCTTCACAGAAAGAATAAGGGGAAACCAAAAAGCTGTCTCACATGGTCTAAAATCTGCCAGACTGATTGCTCCTGCATCATTTTCACACATAAAATACTGTTGCACTTCAGCTATTTCTAAACATCCACACAGTGATAACAGCAGGGTTCTGTGTCTAGTTGCTATTGGCAAAGTTTCCTTTTCAGGTCTAAAGTAGGCCTTACCCAGAGTGAATAACTGGTTTGGTCCTAGAGCACTAAGGAACCTAAATTATCCCTTATTCCCTTTTTTTTTTTTTTTTCAACAGTGAGGTTCAAGCACTTCAGCAATGCCCTTGATTCACTCTTCTTTTTGGTGGTGTCTGGGTTTGCACAAGTGTGAGGGGAATATGGGACTGAGAGGCAGAGCTTCTCTGTAGACTCCTTTTGAGCTGATAACCCTCAAACAGCTGCCTGCTCTTCCAAGGACTTAGACTTGATGACCCTGCTTGTTCTTTGCAATTCTGTGTTCCCAGTTGTCTCTGTTTATTAGATGATATTGCTTGTTGGGAACATGCTAAATGGATGCTCTGAATATCAAGATTTTTTCTGTTTGAAGTGTTATTTTCCTGTAGCTTTTCATTCTGTTCTTTGCATCCTGTGCAGGCTGACCAGTTCTCCACTGTTCTGCCACATTCTGCACAGTCATATGTACTGGGATTTTTCTATTGTTGTTTCTTAGAAATCTTTTGATTATCTGACTGAATGAAACTATAAAATAAAATAAGTTATACATTTCCATGTGTATGTGTATGTGTATGTGTATATAAGGATTCTGCATCCTCATTCAGCAGAGCCATCAGGCAGATGCCCTGTACTGATCTCAGTTCTTTGCCCTGTTTTAATATTCAGAGGACTTTATAGACTCTTCTGGATGTCACTGTGTTCATGCCAGACCTTCAGAGAGAAAGGACAATAATGGTCTGACATTATACAGGAGAAATAACATTTGCTTTATTTGAATTAGGTGGATTGTCACTGGAAATGTCTTGCATTTCAGGCTGGTACAAAGAGCATAAGCCAAAATGATTTTTCTGTCTAGAGAACATATAGGGTATTCTGCAATTAATTTTCAAAATCAAATGTGCTTTTCAGTTTAAAAATCTTCCCTTGCCCCCTCCCAAATAAATTTAAGTAAGAACAGTGCTTTATTTAAGAATCATCAAGTATTTGTCAGTAACCCAAACCATTCTGTGATTCTTCAATTTTACATGGGCTCCTTCTACCTCCTGCCAAGGCTGCAGCTCCTTCCTGGCCAAGTTTCTTCTCTACCCATTCCACATCATCTTGAAAACTTTTCTCTTCCAGGCATGTTCAGTTATTCCAAGGAAGGTACAAACTTCACCCTTCTTGGTGCTTTTACCTGGCCAGGTTGTTGCATCCACAGCAAAAGGAAATCAGCAGGGCTGCCTTTTTGCTTCTCACCACAGCCTTTGAAAGGAAAACACATAAACACTATGTGAGTTTTTCTTTCAGTGAGAAATTCTGAATCCCTTCACTTTTTTACAACGCCCTCAACTCCAGCAGTGTTTGCTCTAAAAATAGTGTTTGTTTTTCAATTAAAATCAAGTATTTTTTGAGCTGATATGTTAATTAAAACTAAATATGTTTGGGGTTGAATTACAAATCCCTGTGGGATAAAGGACACCCCTGTACTAAAAGGGAAAGATGCAAAGTCATTGAGTATGAAAGTTTGATCTCCAGTGAAGTCTACTTTTGTTCCACTTGCTTCTATACAAGTGCAGCAATTTAGTGCATTTGACCTTTACTGTGAGATTTAGAAAGGAAATGTTTGATATTCTACTCTATTTTCAAGAAACCTATGAGGCAGATAAGTAATACTGCTGCCTTTTCCAGATTGTTCCCTGAATAATTTCTTTGATACACAGTCAGAATTCAGAGACCTTGATTTCTTCCTCAAAGAGCTCTTAGGAAGTAAGAAACTGGCACTGAACACAGTGAACTTTGACATCACAAGTCCCTACACTCCAGTTTTCCATAGGTGCAAATCTGCCTACCCTGAGTGTTAGCATTCTGACTTTGTTTCCTCTGTAGTTTGTATGACTTGGCAATCAGTTGTAATTTTCACATGAAATTACCTCTACAGGAATCCCATCAAAAACCCACACAGAGTCTGCAGCACAGAAATGAATTTTTTCTGCCCTGTTCACTGGTGAGCTGTACTGGCTATTATATGAAGTGGATGAATCATGGGTGAGAAGGACATTGATTTAATTCTTTCCATGTTCATTTTACTCTTGAATTTCAATATGCATCTCTAAATACATGCACAGAGCATTCCGGCATTGTTTCTGCCTTTTGAAAAGACAGAGTTGGAATGGTGTTTCCAATTTCCACTAAAGCTTTACGTGCTGGGCTTAGCAGGACCATCAATATATTAGAGGAGTGTAAAATATCTATACAATATCTATCCATAAACAATTGGAGGAATCTCCTATACTGGGAACTGCACTAAGGGTGCTGCAAAGCTGCACATACAGTGTTTGAGGTCATGATTCAGAACTAGGGTATGATGGTGAGTACTGAGGGGAAAGGACTGGTTTTTAGGAAGGAGCTTTTTGAGGGTAGCATCCAGGTCTTTAAGAAGCTGGGTTCCATCCATGCAGTGAAGTATGTAATGTCAGAATCTAGTCTGTGGCACTGGCCACTTTGTATGGTGAAGACTGAACTTTCTCACAGGATAACACCTCTCATTATTAATGAAGAACACAGGCTTTCTCTTTAACCCTCCCACTCACTTCCTTTTCAGTGATATTGACTGAGTAAATCCCAGGTGCATTTTTATTTTCATTATTATTTTGTGTCTTCTTTCCTTCCTTGCCTATTTCCCCACTGAGTCCATGAGGCAAGGTGCAACCAAGGGCAATCCAGGCAGTGGAGTTTCAGGCTGGATTCTGTTGCACCTCTTGAAGGATGCTCTAACTTCTCTACACAAATAGCTTTTCCAAAATGGTCTCCAAAATGAAAATGAAGACTTCACAACAGCAGGTGTTCTGATGCCTCTGTATTACTGCTTGTTTTTCTCCTGATGCAAGAAAATTTTATGCAGTGTTCAGTACATATTATATTGTGGATTCATATACTCCCCACAGATAACAATGCTAGAGATAGCAGCAGGGGTCAAGAGCTACAGCATATTTGTGTGGAGAAATTCTATAAATGAAAAAGTGCCATGAAAATGCAAGGCATGAATACATTGCAGCCTCTTCAGCTTTCAGACCTGTCAAAGGTCTCAGTAAATGTAATTACATCAGTCACATGCTTTCTTCATGCCATGTTAAGAGAACAGAAGGAAGACATAGAGTGGCTAATAAACTCCTTGGTCCAGATTTAATTCAGTCATTCACATGTGGAAAATAAATTGCATACAGAAGTATTTTTTTGCTGCCTTTACGGTGAATTATCACAACAGTAAGTATTCTGGGCCATTTTGTATCTGCTTCAATAACTGAACAGAAAAACACACCCTTGCCCCCAGGAATTAAAATCAACTTATTACAAGACTATGGTCAATAAGCATTCATGTTCACACTTGTCTGCCTGGGCTAATGCCAAGGGATTTGAGAAAACAGCAAGTGGAGAGAAGATATCAGACTGCAAGGATTGCTGTTAAGTCTCTGCTTACTGGACCAAGGCTTGAAAAGTCATCAGGTAACATGGTGAAGAACAAGTCCAGCACAGCAAGGGTCACAGGATGCTTGTCTTTACTAAAGGAGAGGAGTGATGGGCTGAATTAGGCACAGAGGAAGACAAGGCAATGACATCACACAGGCTGCTTGATTTAGCTGCTCTTCACTCACCCATCAAAGGAGTCTCAGGGTAGACTAAATTCGGTATGCTGGCCCACAGCAGCATCTCATTTTATAGAGATTTTTCTGGCCGCTGACTGTTTTTATCAACATCTCTAGAACAACAACAAAAAAGAGCCAAGTCAGTAAGATTGTGTGCAAGTTATTGAAGAAGCTTAAATCCTTTGGGTTAACAGCAGTAGTTTCTATCCATTTTTAATGTAATGACTGTGGAAGTTGTCTGTGAGCACCAGAAAGTGTTTTCAAAAAAGATTGCCTTTATCTGGTTGACAGTCTTCTATTTATAGTTGGCAAATATTTCATGGTTCAGGTTTATGAGCACACTGTAGACTTTGGTATAATGACTTTAGGTTAAGCCACTTACAGCCAATGCAGCAGGTTGCACAAGGCTTTTTGCTGGGGGGAGCAATAGAAGATGCAGCACTTACCATCATTTCAGAAATTCAGAGCTGCTAGCCACAAAGTCCAATAATGAAGAAAAAAAAAAAAAAAGTGTAATGCCTCAGAAAGTTAAGCTTAATATTTTGCTTTGTCAGTGAATAACAAAAACATTTAAAAGTAAGGTACCCAAAAGCTGTGACTCCTTTTGCTTTAATAGATTCAAGTATAATGCTGAGGAAAAGGGTCCCAAGCAGAAAGTCTGCATCTCAGACTGTGTGTCCTGGCTGACTCTAATCATTGATAAAGATGCAGCTATCTTTGTGCTCTGCCCCGTGGGATGCCTTACCCAGAGTACCAAAACACAGATCTGGAGAACAATGACATTACAACACTGTGTTCTTCCCTGGATACAAAGCAATACTGCACTTGTGTGCCAGTCAGACTGCTAGGAGAAAGGAATAAAAAAAGTGCCCTAAAACTTAAGCATTGAGGAAGGGATCTTTTTCAAAGCTGAAACAAGAATAAGGATGTGACTTTTTAATGTTTCCCACTCAGAATTGCAGGGGTTTGCATGCTCTCCTTAGTAGTGCAGGGAATACCTTTTCCCAAAGAGATTAGGCTGTGCCAGCATCTGTCATTCAGCTCAGTCCATTATTTATGACATGGGAGCTGTCAGGTTAGATCCTAGATGTGTTCCCTGCAGGCTTAAGCCTTGTACCCCAGGCAAGCACACACAGAGAGTGTCACTGACATCCCAGGGGAGCCTGGATCTGCCTGAGATGGATTACAAGATCCTTTTAGAGCAGACAATGAGGGATAATAGAATCATCATGGCAATGTTCGGAATGTGTATCTTACACATGCCTTGTACACTATCTAATATGTCCACTTTTATGGGAAACTTTCTTTGGGCTATTAATTTGTATTGAAATAACCTCAAACATAGAGCCATACTAGCATTTTTAGAAGTGGATATACAAAGCTTGTGAGGGTTTGCCAAGGGTAAGATGAAGTGTACCATAATCTGTAGTGTCTCTTGTTGCTGGGGTGTATTTAAGAACCATAGAGAGAGGAATTTTTACCCTACTTCATTATCTCAGACTCACACATGCACTTTGCCACACAGTGTTTACATTCATCAGGATTCATCTTCCCTTCCCTGCAGGGAGGTTGCTGTTGGCCTGGGATATTTGGGAAGTCATGTCAGTCTGCACTGAGCTGGTGCTCACACCTACAACCCTTGGGTGTTAGTGGTGAGTTCCCTGAGTGGCCCCCTGGACTTGGCTTCATGAGTCTGTCCCACCTCCAAGGCCTCCCTCCACTCTCAGGGTCTTTTTCCCAGTCAGGATCTTCACCTTCTGCTTTCCAGGTGTCCAACTTCTTCTCAAACACACTTATTCTTTCCAGCTATAAGTCTCCTTTCCAGACTGGGAGCCCTCACTTTTCCCAGTGTAAATGGTCTAAATACAGAACTCCAGAAAGTGATCAGCCTCCTCTCTGGTGGTCCTTTTTCATATCCCTTTACTGATAGGAGGGTTCAGAATGTGCCCTTTCTGTTTAGACCAGAACTTATAAAAATTTACAGCCAGCCTCTACTGTTGCAGCAAAAAGGTTTTCTGCTTGAGAGTTCAGTTTGATCTCAGATATTTACCAAAAACATAGAATCATGGGATGGTTTGGATTGGAAGTGACTGGAATCACTGGTCACTTAGGATCTTTAAGGAGGCTTAAAATGCTGTCTCTAGAAAGTATCACTGCTACTCCAGAAAGAGTACCATTTTTGAAATGTCTGTGTATTAGTTAATAAAAAAGTGTATCCACTTTTCTCAACAGCCGCTTGAAATTTGCTACTTCCATAAATCCACGAGAAATCAATCAAAACCAAACAGCCCTTACTCTTCTTTACTGCAGCACATTTTTCTCCCTTTTCTTTCTCCCTTCTTGTTGGAGACACAAATTATGACAGTCGCTGTTTTGCCCCATGCTCTGTGTTTCCAGCTACAGAACTGAGGTTTCTGACCATAATTCACTCTGCTGGAAGGTTGAGCCCAGAGCAAGTCCTATCCCACACATGCTTGGAGAGCAGAAAACTGAGGCAAAATCATTTTTTGATTTTGACTTTGATTTTAAGCTCCTATAGACAGAGCAGAGTAGCATCTCTTCCATTTATTTCCATGTATAGGAGCCTCGAAAATGGTTAATTAGTAATGGTTTTCAATGTATTGTGTAAAAGCTATAGAATTGTTTAACTGTCAGATTGTTGTGATGTTGGAGGGTGAGATTTCTGACATGGAGTGGTTGGTCTCTCTGCCTTGTCCTCACTCTTCCTTGGTAACAGAGGCCAAATTGTTCAGTGTCAAACATTTCAAAGTTCATAGCTCAGCAGCTGGTGAGTCACTCCCAAGCCAAGGGGAATGTCAATGAGAAGAGATGCTCCGTGAGAGGTGATTAGTTTCTGTAGAGAGATTCAGTGATTCATTATCAGGTCTGGCTGCATCTTAATTGCAAAGGTTAGAAAACTCTGTTTTGACCTAGGGATTAATAGGGAGAATAACACATTTTTGATGGCTGGAATGTCTCAGCTGAAACTTTTGCTAAGATCTGCTTAGCAAAATCTGTATCCATTAGTTGTACGTGTCTTTCTTGTCTTTTATTTGTATCTGTGCACTGGCATTTAGAAGATGAGTCTTGTGCAGGGATTGCCTTGGAAAGCTGTGGCAACAGAACAGAACAGTGGTCTCTGACCTAAAAAGATATTATCAATGTGGAACACGAAAAAAACCATCTAGGTAACTAGGTATGTACAGGTGGTGGGGAAGTACAAGCAGAAAAGAAACCAATACAGATCACATGGAAATCTCTGAAAGAGGCAAGGATTTGAGAAGCAGTCATGTGGGTCACACAAGAGTGACCTAAGAGGAGGTCAGATGGAATGAGTAAAATTACACTGGCAGAGCAGAGAGAAGACTGACTTTTCATTTATTTAGGCAAGAAAAGCCATTTTTTGCTTTTAACAATAAGGGATAAGGGTTCTCTCTTCTTGAGAAGTCACTGAAAACATAGAGGAGGACAAAGAACTGTGTGTGGTTGATTGAAAGAAAATTTTTATCATCATAACTGAGCTAGTTGAGCCAGATATGGTTAAGATTATGCAAGACTTGTCCTCATTTCTGTTACTTGTAACGTTGCCAAATTTTAATTATCCTGGCTGATTTTTTTTATGCTGGGTGTGTGCCTAAAACTGCAGGGTGTGTATGTGTCTCTGTGTGTTTTACTATTTCAATCATTCTGAAACCTGAGAAGCGAAGAAAGATTTTTTTTTTCCATGTGAAACAAAGACTCCAACCTATTTTATTTCCTCAGGAGACTCTAATGCAGAGAGTACCTGAAAATCCAGTTGTTAATATTAATGCCACAGATGTGTCTTTTGGCTGGATGGAAACAGATATCCAAGATTGTAAATTTTGGAAAACATGGTAGAAGCAAAAAGCTCCCAAGACACAGGAGGAGAGGAGAGGAGAGGAGAGGAGAGGAGAGGAGAG
>VZSR01000824.1:4166671-4210017 GCA_013398615.1 Brachypodius melanocephalos
AGGAGAGGAGAGGAGAGGAGAGGAGAGGAGAGATGAACTGTTCTCTAGGCTTGATTGACTGGCCAAATCTCTGTTGACTTCAGGGAAAATTGGACACCTACATGTTGACATCTATATGTAGGTACTTGAATCTGGAATTCAATCCCATCCCTCCTATCTCTGGAAAACTGGGGATAAAGGGTGTTGACAGCAGAAGGTGTTGGCAGAGAATGAGTGATGACAACAGAAAGCCTGTGGCTTCTCTTCAGGGCTGCTTTCTGTGCAGGGACCACGATGAAGGAAAGCAAATTCTGGCTAAAGCCAACAGTGGAGGGTTACAAGCCAACAAATCTGAGGGCAAAGTCCAAGGACCCCAGATACCAAGAGACATCAGACTGGAAGGAAATGCAATTGGAGCGGGGAGCAACAAAGATTAAAACAGAGCCAGTAGTAGAGGACTATTTTTATTGAAGGAAACTACTTTCTGGATAGAAAGATAGGAGCAGCATTTTTTTTCCCCACAAGAAAAGCAAAATAAGGCTCAAAGGATGCCCTTGTATAACATGCGACAGAAACAAATTCCTAAACTTGAGAATATCTATGTCATAACCTCATTTCTTCATAAAATAAGTGACAGATGGAGAAAAAAACCTCAACTTTTAGAATTGTGGGTTTCATTAAAAGCAAAACAGAAAAAAGATCAGCAACAACACATTAAAAAGTCTTGACAAAGCCTCTTGCACACTCTCCACAGCCACACAGCACACGGTGCTCCCAGCTGGCAATGATCCTGTGCAAGGTCTTGTATAGATGAAGTTCAGATCAGAGGCTGGAAAACAGCACAGCCCTGAGCAACTCATCCACTTATCTCTCCACCATGTTTACACCCAGAGTGAATCTTTTGCCAATCTACATTTCTTCCTTAGTATTTTGAAAATAAATCAATTAATTTTATTAACTAGGTTTTACAACACAGCAAAGCTTAAGCAATTATTTTGCTCAATTACAGCAAATATTACCTAATATTTCTGCAAGCCCTGTAGCACTTACCAAAAACTTGACTTCAGATAGCTTCTCAGGACCTTTGCAGTTTTCTGTTTCTGACTGTCTGTGGTTTGTTCCAAATGTGAGAAAGTTACTGAAAAGAGCTTCAGTATGTAGACACATAGAAGGATTTTATAATTAGTGTATTGCAATGCCCAGGAGCCCTGGTCATGCATCAGGAACCCTCTTGCCTTAACAGCTGTACAAACACAGGCACAATGAGCTCTCCCTCCTTGTGAATAGCATCCCTTCCCCTTTAATAAGATGTAGTTTTGTTGAAGTCAGGTCAAACTCTGTTGTCAGCTATCCTCAAGTATATCTAAAGCCACTTTGTTGTTATTTCAACAAAAACACAGAGTACACAGCAAGGATTTTGCTTGTGTAAATGCCCTTTCTCAGTGTGAAATTGCCTCCTACAGCAGAAATGTATCTCTGAGCTCTGCTGCTTAATCCACCCAGCGCTGACAGGGAATGCACTGGGGGCCAGCAGTGCCAACTGGCAGCCCAGTCCTTGGGTGGATTAAACCAATTATTGCTGCTCTCTGTCTTCCTGCTCTCCCCTGACTTCCCAGGTCTCTGTGTTAGCACACGGTTTTATATGAATGCTGTGGAGTTTTGTTGTCTCTGTTTGAGGGTGTTCACTGTGGCTCAGTGCTCCTGCATACCCGGTTGGTGTTGTTCAGACAGACCAGCCAGAGGTGCTGGTGCACTGGAAGATGCCCTGTGTGTGTTTTTTTTGCTTCCCTTCCTCTTTAAAAACCTGTTGTTAGGTTGTTTTTCTGGTTCTGAAGGCTGAACCACCCAGTGATTACCCTCATTTGAATTTTCCTGCCTCTCTGAGTGTTCCCTTCCCAGAATCAGGTCCATGGTGGTGCTGCTGAATGGGTGTGTGAAGGTATAAAAAGAAGTTGATTTCTGTTAAGGTTTTAGGTCTTCTTTTCACCTCTGGTGTAGAAAAAGGGGTATTTTCTAGTGAGGGACTGGGGAGGGTGGTGCAGCCTCATCATCTCCTCCTTCTCACCCATTCACTGTAGACCTTCAGTGGGCAGAAAAATCTTCTCAGTGACACTTAGACACTTTAGTTTAAATATTTTAATATCTGAACAAAACCTAGGCTGACAGAAATATTCTGAAGACTGACAAATTATGTTTTATATGGTAATTTCTATTGAATGGCACTGGGGCCATTCTTCTCACAAATGAAAGAACAATAATGATGTGCTCTACTCTTAATGAATATTTTTGCACTGGACTGTGCACAACTAGTTTATACAAAATAATAATTAAAAAAAAAAATCCCAGTATTCCATTGTATGTTCATTTCCTGTCTTCAAGGCTTTTGTTCTGTAAGCATTCAGTTACACAGCCTGTGGCTGAAATAGAGAGTACTTTCAGTGCTACACCAATCTGATGTCTCTAGGCCTTCAGCAAATAGATTTAATCATGTTTATAGGTACTCTTAGCTGGAAAGACCAAGAAATTAACTCCACCAGCTCTCCAGCATGACAGGCTTCCAGAGCTCCTTGCCAAATGGAATGTTTTAACATTGATGAATCCTTGTGATTTAACATGAGCCATACCAGGTCTTGCAGAAGCAGTAGCAAAAACATTCCTGAAAAACCAGAACATCCATGAATATTCCACCTGCACATGTCATGTGTCTCTTTGCCATGCAAATAGGAAACTGAGGGCTCAAACCAGACACAAATCCCACAGCAACATGAGAACTAATATTTGACACCTCTGAAAACTGATTATTATTTTTTTCACAGCCAAATGATTTTTTCAAATATTCTCTAGTGGATAAATCAAGGATTGGAGGGTTGGTTTAGAAATGTTTCTGTACCATCAGTGCTACAGCATGACTTCAGGACTTGTCTTCATCCTGACTCCTCCTTTTCCTAGGTCAAAGTCATTTCACATGTATTGCACTGAGTCAATAACCCCTGCTGTGATTTCATATCTTTTGTATATGTTGCAGCAAAATGGGTGTAAAACTGCCTGATTCAGGATTTTTCATCAAACATTAAAGCTTCTCAAGAGAATGTCCTACCTACAACTGGTATGTCTCACACTTATGTAGTATCTTATAGTTTTGTTAATGGGAGTAAAAATTGAGCAACAAAGCTCCCATGGCAGAGAGCCGGGGGATTCATGATGGGCACTCTAACTTTACAGCTTCTACTTGTCTGGTCTCCATCTTAACCCAAATGACCGCTGGCAAAGGTGGCAAAGGTGGCAGAGCAGGTGCTGTCCCAGCTGAACCCACAGATTCAGCTGTCATCCATTTAAGCTCATGCTGAGTGTATCACCACAGAACCACAGAGGGGCTTGGGTTGGAAGGGATCATGAAGATCACCTCACTCCAACCCCCTGCCATGGGCAGGGACAACTTCCACCAGATGAGGCTGGTAGAAACCTCATCCAACCTGAACACTTCCAGGGATGGGGCATCCACAGCTTTTCTAGCTGTGCCAGGGCCTCACCAGTCTCATCCTGTATGAAGATCCCTGTGTGAAGCACCTTGGTCTCCCACAATCTCTCCTCTGAGAGGGAGATGCTGATCTAATCCTATGTCTGGACTGCACACAAACTGCACAACAAAGAAAAGCCAATGAAGGAAACCTAGGAGCTGTTGAAGTGATGGTACTGAGCTGGCTGGTGACCTTTTCATCAATAGCCTAATGACTGACAACAATTTACAGCTGTTCATCAACACTTACAGGTGAGACCTCAGTGCAAAACATCTGAAGGAATTCCTCCAGGTACAGTAATTAGAGCATAATTAGAACCATTTACAGAGGAAGCATAGACTGTCCCCTCCCTGGGAACATGGAGATCTCTCCTCCCTGTGCTACAGCTCAGCTGCATCCATCGATGCAGGGGCCAGGCTTCACACTGCATTTCTTTCCTATTTCTAACTAATTGTTTAAGGCCTCTGCTGCACAGAGAAAATGGAAACATAAAAAATCTGGCAACATAAGATTGGCATCTCTCAGCCACTCCTTCTGCCAGGTGCTGAGCCTTTCCCTTTGATCTGTCTCAGCAGGGAAGAGGCAGCAAGTTTTCCACCTGTTCCAGCTGGTGACTTTGTTAAATCACTTCAGTTCACTGTTTCCTGTATATATATATATATAAATATAAATAAGAGTCTCAAAAGGAAATCCTATTAACAATGTTAGCAGCTGAAACTAGAGCACCTCTTCCATCTCACCAAGTACAGCCTCCTAGAACTTAATTTTTTCCCCTCTGAAGGTGGATTTTTCACCCTGATCTCCTCATGTGGGTCATAATGTCCGAAGAAGACATCTTCTATGTTTTATGTATTGCTTTGGTCTTCGTATTGGAGAAGATTTTTTTTTTTTTTTTTTTTTTTTTTTTTTTTTTTTTGCTAGTCCAAACCCTTCATCTTCAATCTGATAAAGTTCCCATATTCCCAGCTATGGCAGAGCAGAGATATTCCTGGTACTGGCTAAGAAAGAGGTGGATGTGTTTTCATTCTCACTGTAAGCACTTGCTTTCTTGAGGGTATTGGTCCTACACAATTCTGTTGATGACATTTCCTAAATCCCTTTGAGGACTCAGCAATAAGAGCAGCTCACTCAGCACCAAGAGTAGCCGGGGAGTTTTGCTGGGTGCCTTTGATGATTAAATGGTGTTCAGTGGAAAATTATCCCTTTTATTAAAGTTTTTCCTCACCTCAAATATAAAGCAAAAACCTTCTGGAATATATTTCAGGGCAGCCTGGAACAGATTGCTCTTGCTCTTATCTAATTTTCTCTTGAAAAATTGTTTCAGATTTTCATCTTCCCTCAACCTCACCTTCCCTTCATTTAAACTGTGCAAGCTAAATCTCCTTACGCTTCCTCCCCATTTCATCCCTTGCAGGCCTTTTGCCACCTGTGCTATGGATGCTGCTTTGTTTCAAGCTATTTTGAAACTTCACTACTTCAATTTCTTTGAGTCTGAGCAAAACACTGGCATGGCAGACATTATTAGCAAGATTAGATCAAAATTATCCTTTCATAAGTGCATGTTGCAGACAGAAGCATTCAGCTCCTACATTCTTCAAAGCAGGTACCACGAATATCAGAAGAAGTTATATAAGGTGTTTTCGTTCTCCAACACGTTGCTTTTTCAAATATATAGCCCTGCCAGGCATGCTAAACAACATGCACAGAACAGTATTGATTAGCATGTCATTAGTTTCACAAGCAGAGCCTGGGACTGTGGGTATGCTGTGAGTGAGCCTGGAGATGCTAATGACAGCTGTGAGCAGAATGAAGATGGACCCAGCTCAAACATCAGCTCTCAGGAGCTGCATTGGGACAACTCAGATGCACAGCTGGTTGTACATGGGAGCCTGTACTCAACAGGACACCCTGTGGCAGCCTCATCAAAATCTGTGCTGATCTGGAGCAGCCCTGCTGCATTTAATGTATGTGGAATCATGGAATCACTTAGATTGAAAAGGACCTTTAAGATCATTGAGTCCAACTATTGACCCAGCACTGCCAAATCAAACACTAAACCATGTCCTCAAGGACCACATCTACACATCTTTTAAATATCTCGAGGGTTGGTGATTCCACTATTTCCATGGACATCTTGTTCCAGTGCTTTACAACATTTTGGTGAAGAAATTTTCCCTAATATCCAATCCAAACCTCCCCTAGTAAAACTTGAGTCTGTTTCCTCTCATCCTGTTGATGGTTACTTGGGAAAAGAGGCCAACTCCCACCTGGCTACAACCTCCTTTCAGGTAGTTTGAAGAGCAAGAAAGTCCATCCTGAGGTTGTTTTTATCCAGAATAAACACCCCCAGCTCCCTCAGCTGCTCCTCATCTGTCTTATGCTCCAGCCCCTCCCCAGCTCTGCTGTCCTTTGGTGTCAGCTGAGATTGTTTGGTTGGATGAGTTCTTTCCCAATCCCCTGTCTTCCCTCTCCTCATCCTCCCCTGTGCTTGACTTTCGTATGGCAGCCCTTCTCCTCACCACATTGGATGCACTATCTTCACTGCTGCTTTGAAATTTTCTGTAACAGGGAAGAGCAGAATGCTGGAGTAAACAGAACTCAGCAGAAATTGGGCCAGGGAACATCAAAGAAAGAGAGTGGACCTGAGAAAACACATGTCCATTTGTTCTCCCTCAGCCCCATCCTCCTCTCAAAAGCAGCACACAAATCAAGGAGGTTAACACGGAGGAAAAAGCAAAAACCAGAAAGCAACACTCCGGGGAAGTAATAACTTCTGCTTTTTCCATGGTGGCAACTCAAGACTAAAATATTTCAGGGATATCCACAATGAAAATGGTAGTGTTATTTCAGGTTCAGCCAAAGATGGACACTTTTTTTGGTGGTGTTCTGCACTGATTCTGTGGCAATTCATGTTCATGGGAGGCAATGACAAGCCCTGCTCTGCTATGGGGTGGTTACAGCATGTCAGCTGTTGTGACAGGAGAAATGTATGCTGAGAAGCAGCAGTCCTTCTTCTTACCTATCATTTAAGAATAAAAACCCAAAAAACAAACAAAAAAAAAAGGTGATAATTAGGTCTCTTTAGGAGGTCTGGGTGAACATCAGGTATCTTTTACACAGGCTGCTGGAAAGTTTTTATTAGGAACAGATTTAGTTCATGACTAATCTGAGCCATATTTAAACCATGACCTCACTTATTCATTAATTTCTATCTCAATAGGATGCACTGGAATGAGGAAAATCATCTGTGTGCTGTTTCTTCACATCACTTGTTTATATCTGCAATCATCTTTTTCACAGGAATGTATCAGCCTACAAACAAAAACTGCTAAAGCTGGGAAGAAACCCCAGCTGTAAATCTGAATATTTTGGGGCCAGAGCACGTTGCTTCCCCTGGAAGCATTTCTTTCCCTTTTAGGTGTAATCATGCAGGAAGCTTAACGTGAAAACCAACAAAGGAAATCCTTATTGATTTATTCAACACTATAAAGGTGTAGCAGAAGCAAGAAGATATCCCTGAAGTGCCTTTTAAAGATGTGCACTGCACAGCAAATGGATTTTAAAGTGAAACTCTGGAAAAAATAATTAATTAGAAGTTTGTTCATGATACCTGAAACAAAAATACATAAAAAAGAGAAAGTGGGGAAAAAGAGTTTATGCAGGCATTCCAGTGTAAAAGCTTCCTGCTGAGGAGAAAAGGAAGAAATCAAATGGTTATATCCACAATCCAAAATAGAGTTTTATTGTGGTTCGTGAATTTACGGAAGTTTATATCCTTGAATCTCAACTGTAAAAATTAATGACTCACTTAAAAGTCCAGAGTCATACTGCTAGATTTCTGATATTTACCTTAAACCACTGCATGTGTCTGTTTGGCAAATGTTTCTTCTGTAGAGAGACAGAATCTTCTTTAGAGTGATTTGTCCCATCCTGAGGTCTGGAGGACCCTGGCTCTGCCCAGTGCCTGCACGGATTCCTTGGAGAGAGAATAGATCCATGTTTTTCTACTTGTTGGATAGAGTCTGGACCTCAGTATTACTCTGGGTAATATTTTTACAGAGTTCACATATTAATCCGAGATATAAAGACATTGGCTGTGAACTGGAAGTATTCATCAGATAAAGAAGGTAAAGTTCGTACATTTCAACCGTTGATATAAAAATTACTCAAATAGCTCACAGAGATCCAGTCAAATTCTAAAAATCATATATTTTCTAATGCAAATGGAGTCACTGGAGCTATTTATGAAGAGGAAAAAAAAAAAGCCATAATGAAACTGGCAACCTTTCAAACAAAACATTTAGCTTTATCTATTTGGCTTGGTTCATGGTAAGAACAGGTGAGTTAGATAAGTAATGAGGATCAACCCCTGTGTGATTTCAACTCTGCCAGCGTTTGAATGGGATGTGATGGCACCTGGGCACTGCACCACAGAGGAGCAGCAAAGCTGGATCCCTCCTCTGGCAGGGTCCTGCTCATCGTGTCAGAGCAAGAGGTGGATGCAGAATTTCACTTGCAGGACAGCTGGGAGCAATGCTGTGGTTCAGTTAAAGCCTTCATGTTAAGTCTGGGGGAAGGACAGCAGAAACTGTTTTGGTTTTGAGATGTTAATGAGACAGCTAAATGGGATGGGGCATAAATTATCAGTCTGCTTAAAAGATCTTGTTTCTGGTGTGTAGAGGAAGATTAAATGATCAAAGGGAGCTCAAGGAGAGCAATGTGCCCAGATTAGCTGCAGCTGGGTGAATTTGCAAAAGGAAACAGTGTGATAGCCAAAGAACAGAAACTGGATGTAGAGAGGGAGGTTTTTACCTGTGTGCACAGCCAAGATAGTGGAAATACGGTTTGAGAGAGTTTTGTTAAGGAAAGAACATGTATAGAAGGAAGAATTTCCCTCCTGGCTAAAATTAAGAAGTAACAACCCTAAGTAACAACCAGCTGAGTGCAGTTCTGCATCAGAGGCAGGATGGAAAGGACAATCTGATCAATGTTAGATCATAAGTTTAGCTGGGATCATTATGAAAAATGAGTGATAATCAGCCTTGCAGGATAAAACCTCAGTAAAGCATCCTTCTTAGCACCATATCCTGCTTTTCTGGTGCACAGCTGAGAAGCTGCTTTCATTCCACCTTTCCCAGGACAGTCACATGGAATAACTAGCCAGTAAATACCACATCAAATGGGCAGTTGCATAAGTTCCTCTTCATGGTAGAACAGTATTTTCCCTCTCCTCAGATATAAGGCAACGACTACAGAGACCTATTTCTGTTAACAGCATATGGCTACTTGAAATAAACCACAAAGGCAGAGAGACCAGCTCTGGAAAACTAATGATGAGCAGAGACAAGGGATCAGAAGGACTTTGGTAAGTAAACCTTGCTACCTGCTTGCTTTGGTGTGCCTGCTCAGAAAATCTCTGCTCAGCTGCCTTGCTCTGGAAGTACCAAGGTTGCAGACACTGAGTTTCAGGAGGTAAATTCTGAGGCACTCACTACTCTTCTCTTGAATGTGTTTAGAAGTGTTCCAGGTTTGTAAATCCTAATTTACTTGAATGTTTAACCAAATCAACAATCTCTCATGGTGATCATCTCCCTGTATCTCTCAGTCTGGTAGAAAGGCTTGGAGTATCTCTTACAAATCTGTCCTGGAGCAGGACACATAAAGATGTTATAACATCCTTTCATCCAACACATCAGTAGTTAGAGCACTCACGGAGGTTTGAGAGATTTAACTCCTTCTTCTGCCTAAAGGGAACTTAGAACTACAAATCTGAGGCAAAGAGCTTAAGCACCTGGTATTGCTCACAAAAGCACTGTGGAGAAGCTCCCCTTCTGCAGTTTATTAAAGCAGTTTCACTTTTATTTAAATAGTGGTAAATTCTTTAGGTAAAAAGAGAGCGGGTGTGATCATTTTGCTTAATGGTAAATCTTCCCTTGGGACAAAGCAGGGAAAACCATTCCATCCTTTGTTTCATTGAGCACCTAAGGGAGAAAATATAAATTAATGTAAGTGCTGGGTGCAGGTGGAGCTCTTTGTAGTAACTGGGTTCACATAATATTTTTCAGACTCTATCTCCGAAAGTCCAACTTCAACATGAGGTGCATACCACTTCCAAAGCTGCTCTCAGTATTTCATGGAACAAAAACCCTTTGGGCAGATTGAGGTGAGGAGATGTGGATTAAGATCAATTAGAAGCAGGGCAGGGGAACCAATCTTCAGAGTCTGCCATGTGACTGTGAATAGTTTATTCATTGAATTTTTGAATGAAAGACATCACTGTGACTGCTCCAGCTGTCCTTTGTAAGAAGCCTGGATACAAAAAACACCCCAGTTTGAAGTGCTTATGTTTCCCTTGTGTTTTCTCCATGAAAATCTCTTTAGTAATACTGGAAGAGGAATTGCTAACTTTTGTGTCTTCCCTGGGCTAGATATCATTTAGACCTTCAGCTACTGACCCCTCAAAGAAAAAAAAAAAAAACACCAAAAAAACCTCCACACAAAATACAAGGGGTGCAATGACTTCAGTGCCTGGAGCCACTCCTGTTATTTCTGGGGCATCATGGATAAAACAGGAGTGAAGGAAAGAATTTGCAGCTTGTGATTTTGAGGGCTCTGATCCTGAAATCCTGTTGACTCACAGTACAGCATATGCAAGCACAGAACATGCTGCTGGGAATCATATGTATCTTATGTCCAACAAAATACTGGAATGTGTAGGTAGCTGGGAGGAAACCAGACAAACCTGGTCTGCTCAGCCTAAGCCAGGACTCTGAACAGTCAGAAAGGCCAAATCAGAGCTGCTTTTATGAGTCTGCAGAAGGTTTCTGGCACAGATGCAGTTGCTCTGGTACACCTGTGTGTAAACACACGGGGCTGCAGTACAGAGGTATCAGTACATGTGGTCTTCATGTACAAAAGAAAGGGATCAGAGGTGGTTTTGTTGTCTTGAGCTCCTGTAGGAGGAAAGAATTAGGTATCTCAAAGTACAGCTGGATGAGGCCAGCAACAGCTTCTAGTTAATCATGTGTTAGGCACTCCTTAGCCATCAAAATGGATCCTATGAAACTAATGGTTGCAGAAACAACTGCAGGTGACAATTGAAAAGAGAAAAAACTGAAAAGGTAAACAAGAGGAAGCCATGTGTGCTCCAAGAGTCACTCTAGAGCAATTTCTACTGCTTCAGTGTAACCTGCTGTATTCTCCACACCACAATGTCAGTGATAAATATGTTTTTAGCTGTCTCTTACTTGCTTCTGCTGTAGGCTCAAGTCCACAAGATATGCAGGAGAAAATGACAAAATTAATTAACCAGGCCTACTAAGGAAACACTCCTCTTGAAAATAAAGCTTGATCTTTAAAATGTTTAATCTAATAGCAGCTAGAACACAAGCCTACTCAAAGTACAAGAACTAAAGTTAGCTGTGTTCAGGTTTGTGCATTTTACTGAGGGTTCTAATTTTTTCAGTAACAAAGTTGCATGATTTTTTTTTTTTTTTCAGTCCTAGCAGGAAATGAGTTTTAGCTCTACCTTTGGGTTTACAATTGATTTCTCACCATACTGGTGTGCCTATCACCCTGTGCTAATTGGCACCCTAAGGAGTCAAATTAAAGAGGGTGGAGGTTTATTCTGTCATGCCTGGCAGCAGTTTCCCCAGAATCAGATCAGGCTGTGTGCAATGCCTGTGCTGTAACCTGTTCTGAAGAATTACAACGTGGGTCCTCAGGGATTCAGAATATGAATCTGCCCTGCCCTAAATTGACTGCAATCTGTTTCAAGGTGTTATTGATCTGAATGTTTAAGTCATTAACCTCAGCATTTAGCTACTCTGAAGTTAACATCACCTGGTCAGAGATACATGTGAGACAGAAACCACTCCTGGAGTTCCCATGAATTGATCCAAAAAAAGATGGTATCTCTGCATTGAGTCCTTGGTTCCCAGACATCACACTTGTTCTATATACAGTCATGTCTCCATGGTAAGCTGCTTTGAATTTTTTTTTCCAAGTCAGTAGCAAGCTAATGGGAAACCAGGAAAGTGAGAAGTTTTGAAGAGAATCTGTTTTAAAAAGAAGCTAGAAATTCTTATATCTGAGAGGCCAACAGGAAATAATTGGATATAGTTTATCTTCTACTCTGGGCTTTGGGCTGACAAATAGGCATATACAATTGCTCATGGAAATGTATTTTGAAGTAAAGAGTAGCAATGCATCCTGAGCACCTGCAGTTCTTGGATACCCTGGGCACAAGGACAGTATGATTTGGGGCTCAGAAATTCCAGTTAGCCCAAGAGAAGTTGAGGCCCAGCCCCATTTGAAACCATGGGGTAGGATGGAAATGTTGGAATTAACAATTGAAAGATGTGAATAATTTGCTCTGGGAGCTGGGACTTGTCCAGAGCCCATAATATTTGGAAATTCTCTTGAGCCCTACAGCATGAGATTTAGCAACTTTTCTTAATATTTTGACAGGGGGAATTATTTTAATTAAAATTTTTAATCATCAATAAAAATAACTGTGGATGCTGCTGATATCTATGTCCTGTTTAAAATTCTGCCATTTTTGGCCTCATCCCCATCCTACAGCAATTAATTACAGTTTAATCACATGGGTGAATTAAAAATGACATTGCTTTGATCTGCCTTTCATTCTTCACCTCTTAATTTCTTTGAACAACTATCTGGACACATGAGAAAGGAGGAATCTCCTCCAGAGCATTCATTATCCTATATTATCTTACCACATCCTGTCCCAGCCATCTGCTTTCTTAAATACAAAATTGCAGCCTTTCAGGGGTTAGAATTTAGAGTAGACTGCAATGTCCTTTGAAAAAAAAAAAAAAAGGAACAGTTGCATCTCACATGGAAGGTCTTTTTTCCCATGAGCAGCAACTGCTGTTACATTCAGCCATGAGCTGCTGCACACATTTAAATGCTGCTTTACTTTAATCTTCATGATTCTCTCTGGGCTGGGGCATTTGGTTGGAAGGGATGTAGGTGCTGACTGACAGCAGCTGAGGCTGAGCTTGTCTCTGATTTTGGTGTTGGCTCTCATTGCCTCATCTGCTCATTGCAGTTTGCTGTACCTCAGGCTTCTCCAGGAGCAGAAGTGTGAGTGTGCTGGTTGTTTTAGTGTGTGGGGATCTTCTCTGACACAGACATCCACTCCATAGCAGTGCCCACATCAAAATCAACCAAAAATCTTAAGCAGAGCAGCTGATTCAACTGTTTCTCTACTTCCACATGACTCATAAAATCTTAACTAAACCCCCTGACACAGAAATTACTTTCAAAGCAAGTGTTTCATCCATCCCTTCATTCACACACACCCCTCTGGAAGTTCTCAAGGCCAGGCTGGATGAAGCTCTGAGCTCTGCTCTATGAAAGGGGTCCCTGCCCATGTCAGGGGATCTGACAGAGGTGATTTTCAGGACCCTTCAAACACAAACCATCCTGTGATTCTGAGTCTATGATTCAAGCTCTGTTACACAGGTGAAGGTTTGGAACTCTGTAGGTGCGTTGCCAATAAAAAGATGCTGTTCTGGGTTGGGGTATGGAGCTGTCACCAGCTGATCTGGGACTGTGAGTGGAGTTACTGTGGCCCTGCATCTGTGGCATGCAGAGCACCAGTGATGAGCTCTCCTTTGAAAGTAGATATTGTGTGTCTGAGGATCAAGAACGCGAGAAGGAGACTGTGTGGCTGCTTTTCTAGAAAGGGAGAGCTCCTGCACGCTCTTCCCAGGTGTCCTGTTAGATGGAGAGCCATGCCTCAGCCCTCAATTACAGAGCTATGAAGAATAGGATGTGCAAATACACTAAGACAATTGGGAGTCTGAGACCTTGCTTAATGAAATTAGGGTAGAGATAACTGCCTATAAATATACTTGGAAGAAAAGAAAGGTAGCACCACAGAGGGAACAGAGGTAGTTATGCCAAGTAATAATGCACATTAGTAAATAAATGTTGGAAGTTAGAAGGATTCTTTTCTTTTAACCAATGAAAGTACACACAGGTAACCCTCTCTGAAATGATCCAGAAGAGCATAGTAAGGAAGAAATTTAATCCTGCAGGAGAACAAAAATTGACAAATTTTTCTTCTCTGTCCTTCTGTTTGTTAAAAAAACCAAACCAAACCACCCCAATCTGCTTCTATGTGACTGAAACTTGAAAAGCTAGGACAGGGATAATGAAGGGACAGGAATGCTTGAAAATTGTTTCAGGAGTAAAAATAAAGAGCTGAGGGTTGGGGAAAAAAAAAAAAAAACCCCACCAAGTTTGAAATGCGTTTCTTTGGAAATATGACCTGCCCTCACAGCAGGGAGCAGAAAGGAAAAGCTCAGCACCTGAGACTGGAAAATGCAGGAGAAACACAACAAATGGCAAGTCCTGACAGGAGGTGCTTGCGTGGCTCTGTGCAGAGAGGGCAAGAGGAACAGTCACATTGCCCCGGAGCAGCTGATACCATCGGGGTTTGCACATCACCTCCTTAACACCAGCACGTTCCTGCCAGGTTCTCTCTTGTTTCAGGGCTGGAGACAAGGGCTGGACACAGCCCTGTCCCACGGTGCTATTTTTATCCCTAAACAGAAGATTTCTGAATTAGAAAGAACTGCAGCTGGCAAAAGGTATCACATCCCTTTGATTTCAGGGACACTCACAGCATCTCTCCTGATTCAGGTGCAACAAACAGCCCTGATGCTTGTTTTATTCCCCAAAACTGCTGCATGTTGTTGAAAATGCAAAAACATATTACCAAAGGCACCAAAAGCCCACTGTGCAGTTTCATTACTGGCTTTTGGTTTTTTTTCTTTTCTTTTCCAGAGGAATTAATCACTTACAGCTCCAGCTTCAGATCTTAGACTCTCAGTTTCTCAAATATCAGGTCTGACACATAAACAGAAAGAAGAATAGTTCTATTCCACATAAGAGAAAGAGGAAAAAAAAAACCCCAAACCCACACCTGAATGCCATTTTTCCAGATCTAACTCAGGCTGACAGTCACCGTTGCCATTTATATGTTTTACCAGAATCTCATTATTGCAAAATGTAGTTACCTCAAAACAAAATTTTATTCAGCTGCTGTCCCCATCGTTCTGATTTCAGAAGAAGAAACAAAACAAATCCAAGCCTCGAAATGATGCACATAAAGGAAATGCTTTGACGTGAGCCAGCACCTGCAGCAGGACGAGCTCACCTAAAGCAGCCAGTGATGCTGTGGGTGTAGATGAATATGTATGCACATGTTTGGGATCTTAGTCCTTCCCACCACTTAACATAATCTAGATTGTGGTGGAGCTTCTCCTATAAACACTCTGCCTCCTAAGGCATGTATTTTTATTTTTAAGGGACGCCACCCAGAAGAGCAAGCTTGCTGAAACTGGTAAGTTATTTGGACTAGGAAAGGACGAAGATAGAGAAAAACAGATTTAGAAAGGGAAGAGAAAAAGTTATTTTGCATATGAATAGGATAAAGGGATAAAGTAAGGCTTGGAAATAGATGTTGCAGATCAATATTGTTCTCTGTGCAAGGAGACATCTCAAATCTCCAAGCTGTCTGTCAGCCTTGACGTTAGCTCATTATTGTGCAAAATTTTGGTTATTGTCTTCCTGTAATTGAAATGCATTGAAGACTCCTCTTTGAGTGAGGTGTCAAGATCAGCTGTCAAAAGCTGACAAA
Organism: Brachypodius melanocephalos; assembly: GCA_013398615.1. Classification (NCBI taxonomy): domain Eukaryota; kingdom Metazoa; phylum Chordata; class Aves; order Passeriformes; family Pycnonotidae; genus Brachypodius; species Brachypodius melanocephalos. The sequence continues at coordinate 4,181,843 of VZSR01000824.1, forward strand.
AAGGAGGTGAAATACCACATAATCTGTAATTTCATTAATATGTTGTCTTCCCCATGATGATGGCATTTTATTCTCACCATCCTGTTGTTTTAGTTGTCCAGTTGAGACAAAGGTAACAGTGGAAGATACTGATAAATAAGGGTTCTATGAATCTTCCAAAGCAACATTTCTTTTGTAGTACATGTGGAAATTGGGATGTTAGTCTATGAGCTTTCCTTGAGGACCTTGGTATATTAGTATCCATAATGAGGCGTGATGCAATAAAGCCTTGTTGAAACAAATTATTCAAACAAAATGAAGAGAGTAATCTGTTTGTTTATTTGCTGATTCCCTGCTTGACTTTCCAGCTCAGTGGCTTGTGTAAAGTTGCCCTGTAAGTTATGGGTTTGTGCAGATTATATTATGCTAATCATAGAAATGGAATTAAACTTTCTAATATGAGACTATTCAAATTTTGGTTTTGTTTTGGTTTGTTTTTTTTTTTTTTTAATTTTTTTCCCTCTTCCTGGGAAAATTATCTGTATGTCTGCTGCTTCTGGAAGTTATTCCAGGGAGTAGCTGGAAAAGGGGGATTGCTGTAGTGGTAGATTGTTATAGTGAAGAGCTAAGGGAGGAATAATGATAGAGTCTGTGGAAGTGTAGGTTGTTTGTCTTGGTTGTTGAGATGTTTTAGGGTGTTTTTGTATGGCTCATTTCAATTTCCTGGATTGGTGCTGGGACAGCCACAGCAGAATCATTTCCAGGAGGAACAGAATTGTGGGCAGGCACTGGGATGGTTGCACAGGCTGGTTGTGTCAGGAGTGCTCACAGAGGAACAGGATGTGGGCAGAGGCATGGCTGGCATCCAAAACAGACCATTAAAATGTTTTTTATTGTGGAGGGGTGTCCCACAAGAGAAAGATGACCAGCTCTGCTCCCAGGGAAAGCATCTGCTCACCTTCTCCTGCAGCAGAAGGACTAAACTTTACACCCTTTTTGACTCTCCTGAAGTCTTGGCCTCTGTGGAGCTTTTGCACACCCTTTATCTGGCTAGGCTGGAGTTTGGAGGTTTGCTTATTCTGGGTAAACTCCTTGCTGCTGTGAGCTCAGGTAACTTTTTCCACAGACCCTTCAATGTGCATAGCTCTTGTTTGTTGGACTTGGCACAGCCTTCTAATCAAAGGCAGTGTCAGGCAGAGCTTGCTGGAGTGGTTTAAACACAGGGAAATGTGTGTGAAAGGAGACACTTCAAAGCATGTTTGAACTGATGAATGTTTTGAGTGCTTACTGGTGTTACACTCCATAGGAACTGCCAGAGATGAAGGGGCATGGTAAGAGCTCCTGAAGAAAGGTAGAAGGTTGTGGGTGCCCTCCTGGGTGTTTGGGATGTCCATCAGTGAGCTGGGATGCTCCAGCAGTTCTTATCTTGCCTTGCTCCTTTTAACTCTCCTCTGGAGATCAGACCTTCCCTGATAAGGTATTCTTTAGCCCTGCCATCTCTCCTGCTGATATTTATTTACAGATTCATTAAGTACTATTTTCCATAGTTAGTTTGATTGGGGACTGTTCAGCTCTGATAGAAGATTGTATTAAAGCTCATATAATCCCTGCCTGGCTTATTTGTTTGCAGGATAATTCTCCACTCTTGTTAACTTAATAAGACATCTTTTAATATTCTGCTCCTCCTGTGTTTCTGTGATCCTCGTGGAAGGCTCTGCTGGGGAGCTCAGCCAGCCTGTAGGAAAAGAGGCTGCTCCAAGCCCCAAATTCTTGCACTCCTTTCAGGCCCTCTGCCATTTCCCTGTAACACTGAAATCACTGGAACAGACCCTGGCAGTGGAAAGGTCCAGGCACTCCCTAGGGATGGGATCTGAACTAAGCCCCTGGATAACTTCTTTTATTGCTTATTTTATACAGGATGTGCACTAGATAAGATTTATGGGATGAAATCCTGGCATCTGAAGACTATTTATTGACTCTGGTAGTGGCAGACACCACTATTTCTCAGGCCTCTCACTTGGGTGTTGATTGTTCTGCTGTCTGGGTTATTCATGCGGAGCTGGATATGACACAAGACCTGTAGGAGCCCTGGACTCCTCTGGAGTAACAGCTGGAGGCCAGCAGGGAAGCCTGGTGCATCTTCAATGGTATCAGACATCTTCATACAGGCAGCTGCATCCTGAGGGGTCAGAACCCCTCTGATGGAAAAGCATTCCCTCTTTTGCCATAGAAGAACCTTGTGTTAAAGCAAATTCTATCCAAATTTGATAGCTCATGTTTTAGACTGCATGCACTGTGAAGAATACTGATGGGGGCTACCAACCAACACAGCTCTTCTGGAAAAACAAAAATGTGTTAAGATATGAGGTTTTAATACTCTGACCAGAGTAAAATGTGTTGTTTTTCAGTCCTAAAAGGGGCTTAGAAAAAGGAGGGAGAATGGCTTTTTACATAGGCAGATAATGATAGGACAAGGGAGGCTGGTTCTAAACTAGAAGAGGAGAGATTTAGGTTAGGTGTTAGGAGAAAGTTCTTTACTGTGAGGATGACAAGGCGCTGGCACAGGTTGCCCAGAGAAGCTGTGGATGTGCCCCATCCCTGGAAACGTTCAAGGCCAGGTTGGATGGGACCCTGAGCAGCCTCATCTGGTGAGTGTCATCCCTGTCCCTGGCAGGGGTTTGGAATAGATGATCCTCAATGTTCCTTCCAATCCAAACCATTCTATGATGGATCTGTGTTGTTCAACATTTCTGTGCACGCCTTTTCAATTTAAAATAGCAAGTAACCGTATAATCAGAAGATTGTGTAAAATTCCTTTCTTATCTGAAGTTTCAGAAAAGAAAAAAAAAAAGGAAAACAAACCCAAACACACAGAAAATATTATGAATAAGGTAGGGGAAGCAGCTGAAACCCTGTGGGGTTGGTTTGTTGGAAAGCTTTCCTAGGCACTATACTTGTAGGTGCTTTCTTGCATAAGCATCTTGTAATGCAAGGTTGGGCTGTGTTGTCATGGAGACTTTCAGGTTACCTCATCATTTTGCTAGAAAAGACAAATTTCAGAGTGGCTGTCATTGTACTAATTTAGTCACGAGACCTGACTTCCCTTTGGTTTTATGCCTTCAGTCCTCATCCTTGTATACAGTAAATATTGTTTATGCTATTGCAGACATAAGAATGGTTGCATGTTCTTTTATGAAGCTGTCTTCATGTGAATTCACAATGCACAGCACAATAAATTAGGGTGATGAAGGATTTATGGCCAGGTTGAGAAAAGTCTGCAGACAGACTTCAGTCTGAGGAAGGCAGAAATTTGCCATTGTCAGAAACCTGGTGGACTCTTTGCTCTGTCAGATGGCACTGACTGCCCAGAGCCTGGGGAAAAATCTTCCAAACACTGTGTATGTGATGTCTAAGCTAATACCTGGATAGCATCATTATTTCTCTCTGTGGATTCCAAGTTCAGTACTGTGACCAAAGGATCTCCAGCTGACCCTGGAAATGGTGAATTTGAATGCATTCTGTTGCAAAGTGGTTTGTGTATATTGGGATTTCTCTGCCCTCTGCCTGCCTCTTCTTCAGATGGGATTTGCCCTGCAGTTAAGTGGCAAAATGGATTTTACTCCTGGTGTGTGCAGGGTTGGCCTCAGGCAGCTCCCCACCTGAAAGGGTTTAGGAGAAAATCAACATCCGACTGCCACAAGAAGCTTCCAGGCATGATTTTTGCTCTGACTGCCTCTCCACTTTTCGACTTCCCTCACCCCACCTCAACCCTCATCTTTAGGAATTCATCAATCCTTCCTCACTTCATCCCTGGCTTTCCCTGCTCCAGCTTCAGACCCCCTTGAACCTTCAGGATGCTCTTGCTTCTCTCTCTCTCTCTCTCTCTCTCTCTCTCTCTCTCTGTTTTGCCTGTCATCTTCCTTCTGCAGGAAACCATGGAGGTTATCAGATGCTGCTGGTATTAGACAGTTAGGGAGAATTTTCAGGGATGCCAGTCTCTATCTGTGCCCTTCCCTGGGAAGCTTGTGTGGGTGGAGGTGACAAATGACATGAAGCCCTCACAAAGCTATTTCAGACAGACAATGTGGGAAGAAAATGAACCTCTGGTTGTCTGGGTTGCTGTGTCCTGCCTGCTGTCCCTTGGATTTATTTCACCTTTGAAGGATACAATGATTACGTGAAGCCTATTTCAGGCTGATGTCCTGAAAGGACTGTTTGTGCCTATGACTGCTTTTTTTTTTTTTTTTGGTTGCTTTTTGTTGTTGTTTCTTTGTTTCTTTTTTTTGCCTGTCCTCAGCTAGAGACAAATCAAAGGATGTTTCTGGGCTGTTGTAAATGGCCAATTGGTCAATACACAACCTCATCTCATTTTTCCCAGTCAGTTGATCTCTGATATAAGACACCCCTTCCCTCCTGTTTCATGGAGCAAGGGGGTTACACTTTTTTATCTACTTGATAAAAAATATCTTTGTTTTTCCCTTCTGAATGACTTTTTTTTCCATGTTAAAAGATTGAGGGGGAACCAAAAAACTCCAGCTGACTGTAGAGAGATAAAAGATTCTCCAATGGTCAAAGATTCTTCCCTGCCTTTATTACCTTCTAGTCTTCTCTTTCAAGTATTTCCCCAGATTTTTAATCCTCCTTTGGATTTTTTCCACCACCCCAAACACATCCTGATGTAAGAGGGAGGCTGGGTTCTTTATGAGTTGGTTTTGATTGCTGAGGTTGGAACAATGCCCAAATCTTCACTGTCCAGGGCTAAGGAAATAAGGGCAAATTTTGCCTGCTAAAGAGATGATACATTTTGTGAGTCTCCCTAGGGTTCCTTCTCTTGCTTCATCTCATGGTGCTGGATGCATTGGCAATGCTGAGGGAAACATCCTTAATGTGAGGATCTAGGGAGACCTGCCAGTCTTGAATCTTGACTTGAGATTCTCCCAGGGATTGACAAACTGCTGTTAAGTCTTCTGGGGTCTGCTGCTGGCATTCCCATACATAGTTTCCCACAAGTTTGAATGGCACCAAGTTCCTAGGGGAGGTCACCTCCATGGGAAGGAGAGTCAGGCTCAAACTGTCACACTGATTGCTTCTCTAGATCACCTTGGCTTCTCCCAGCTTAAGTCAGCAGATACCTGTCAATTTACATTCCCTGGGAACAGATCCCAGAGAATGCTGTGTTCTGCTGAACAGCCTCATCCCATTCATCCTTACATCAGTGTTCAACTTCAAGAAATACAATGAGGTGGGGAGGGAAGTATTTGATATCTGTCCTGACTTGCAAGTGTGTTGTGCTCTGAGGTGGTGAGAACTCCTACAGAAGGTGGATGCCTGCATTTCTTCTCAAGAGTAACCAAAGAGCAACCCAAGTTCTGTGTGTTCTCTCAGTAGTAGGGTGCAAAAGCTTTGATGCCTTTATTTTAATTTTTTGGTGATATATGCAGAGATTTTCCAGCAGAAATTGTTTCAATTGCTGCTTTGCTGTCATGTCTAAGCTGGTCCCAAAGCCAAAGAAACAGGTATACAGGAACAAGAGAAACCATAATGACTGGTAATTGTCTCACTGCTAGATCCAGGCAGATTACTGAAGCCCTTTTGACATGACACTGTTGAAAAAAATATTCAGATTTTAAATGCTTTGAATTTAAAATGTGTTGCTGGTCCTTTGTCCCTCTGAAATGATTCTAGGTCTCAGGAAATCTGGGCTGGGCTAAGTGCTTGATGGTTATTTTAAGCAGTCTCCTGCATTTAGCAGCCTGCCATAAATCTTAGAAATGCCAGCATGCACGTTTCTAAAATATGGACACGATGAAGCAGACTGCAGCTTTTAAGGAGTGACAGTAAAGCTGCCTCATGTGGCTCTTCACCTGACCCTTGTTGGTCTTCTTCAAGTGCAGCACATTAACCAGGTTATTCTACTAAAGCAAGGTGTACTTATGGAATAGGCAGAGATATTTCATAACCCCTATCACCATTCCTTTGCAAGCAGAGATAAAACCCCCCTTCAAATGTATAAAATCCTGCAGTAATTTGTTTCTTTAAGAGATCTTTAAATATTTTGTATGTAGTTATTGACTAGAATGTCCCAACTGCTTTTGCCTGCAAAGAGCTTGGAAAGAATGGATTAAATGATTTTGTTAATTGCCCACCCTGCTTGGCTCAGATGGGTGCATATGTACCAGTCATATTTATTTGGCAGATGTTCCTTTCCTCTCTCTCCCTTGGACTTGTTGTTCCCTGTTCTGTTACTCAATCAAGGCTTATAGGAAAAAAAGAGGAATAAATAGAAGAAATGAGTGTGATGCTTGAGCAGTCTCTACCAGCACAGGAGTGTGGAAGGTACACAAGGAGCCCTGCATGTCTGACCTCTCCTTCAGATGCTGCTCTACTCACTGCTGGATAGGAGAGCTAAGCTGGAGAAATTAGGGCCACAATGACGAAAGGATTATTTCACACTCAGAGATATCTAAATGCAGAATTTAGGTAACATTTAGATCATCAGTACCTATGCAAAACCCATTAATCTGATGTATGCTGTACTTCAGAGCATGTCTACACAGAAGAGAAGATCTGTTGCCACGTTTTTACAGAGCGGGTGTCACAGTATGTGACAGAGAAGTGGCTCAGTTCATCTGAGCAAAGAAGTCTAGCCTGGGCTGGGATTCAGGGCTGTCTCTTGAGCAGTGAACAGGAAACTGCTATCAAGCAGCTTGCCAACTCTGACTTCATGTCATGGAATATGGCAATCAAAGCTAAAGATACCAGCCAGAGATGCTTAGAAACCCTCTGTGAGCAGACACAAACCTCGTGATTCTCTTAAGCCAACTCTGCAAGTCAGTGAGTTACCAGAAATCTTGAGCAGAACAAAAAAAAGGCAGGATTTGAGGAGTTAACTTCAGACACAAAGATTATGATGACTGGGATGTGTGGATGAATCCCCAGATGAGTTCTGATTTTATTAGCCAGTGGTCTGAGTCTTCATTATAGAACATGTGTAAGATCAGTGTTAACTTCTGTCCTTTTCTCCTTTGTGTATTCCAGGGATGAACATATATCTGTAATTTATAGAGACAGGTGCTGTGCTGCCATGGATCATGGCAGGCCGAGGAAAGTCTTAGAATTTCATGTGAAATACCAGCTTCCAGCTCCACAGCCAGCTCTGCCAGCTCGTGTGGGTGAGGGTTTGACCTTCTGTTTTGAGATGCCATTCTGGATACCAGAACAGAACACTTGGGCACTGTGATCTTCCACAGCCTCCTCTGAGATGGAGAATAACCTTATAACCTTCTGTCCTTCAGTGAATAAAGCCAAAGGCCAGACATTCTGGCTTCTGTCACCTGAAATCCTGGGAAGATTGCCACAACACACTCTGTTTCATCTTCCTCTCTAGCAGTCAGCTTTGCTGCTGCCTGACATAGCACACAAGACACTTCAAAGTCAGACAGCTCTCAGGCAGTCACACTGGAGAAGTGGCAGTGACATTTCTGTGGTCCCACTGATGCCCCTAACCTAATGATCATTTTTTTGTGTGTGTCTGTGTAAGTAATTTTAAATACCTGATGCTATTATGAAACACCTACCTGCCAACCTCAATGGGATGTCATAAGGCTTAATTAAATGCTTGCAGTGTATTCTACCATGCTGAGAAGTAAGGTTCTGCAGAAGGCAAAATATTATAACAAATAAAAAAGTCTATCACAATCTGGAAAATGTGTAAAAAAATAAAAACAGAGTTTAGTCCAATCACTTTCTGTTGTACTCTGCAAGCAGAGTGTAACTCATGAACTCAAAGAGACTTTCCCCAAAGGCAGGTCCTTCATTGACACAAGAAGCTGTCTCACACAAAGCAAGTAAATTGTGGGTGTTGGGCCAGGTACAGAGCCAGAAATTGGAAATAATTCTACTTCTTGTTGTTGTTGGTTTTGGGTTTTTTTAACTTCAAACGCTTACCTTGCTCTGTTCAAGATCTGAGTGATCCACTTAACCTCTCCCTCAAGGGAGGGCAAATAAATGAGTTCTTTTGCCACAATAGGGGCAGGGGACTGCTTTGAGCTCTTTTTTTAGAGCAATATGAGTTTTCACATAGGTTGTAACTAGAAAAGTTTAGGCTTTCAGTTGTATTTGTATACCTACACTGTACATATCTAAATAGTCTGAGTCTGGAACCATGGACTCAGTCAGACAGCATGCTATAGAAGGATTTTGTTTAATGTATCTGAAGTGCCCCAGTATGTCAAAATATCTTCAAAAATGTGAAATCTGGCTCATGCTGAGACCCTGAATTTATCCTTATCTCAGCCACTGAGTCTGCAAATGCATAGAACTTGTCACCCAGGACATGTGGTGGACATCAGTATGCTGCTCAGATAGTGCTGGTTTTTTTTTTCTACTGATTGAGCTCTTCAGTTGTTGTACATCATATCAGCAAAATGCTCAGCTTGCTAAGGATGAGACCCACGGATTCTGCTTGTTCATTCTCCCTCCATGCTGTGACTTGTTTTGCATTTGTATCCTTCTCTGGGTAAAGCAACCAGCACTTTTGTGTCACTAAGTGGTAGCCATAAAGAAAATCAGCCACGCTTGTCTCTGCTGTCACCAGAGGGGAGCAATCCTAAAGGCAAAGGAAGATAGTGTGACTCATGAGAGGAAAATAAAATTCCCATCTCCTTCTGCAGTCTCCAGGCATCATTTGTACTCCAGCACAATCACAGCCAGTGGGAAAACTCTAGATATTATTACCACTCTTGTTTTTTATTAGCAACAATCTGGAATTAGAGCTGTAGGTAGTGTTATCTGTCACAGTGTTATCTGAGAACAGATTACAGGCATCATGATGGGACACTGGGGCAGATAGTCAGGATCATTTGAGGCACAGCTCATGTTCTCTTGCTGGGACAGGGAAGCTTGTTTTGATCTTTAATATCTTTCAAGTTCAGAAACCAACAGGTTCATGTTGCTCAGAAGGCATTAAATGAAACTTTTTCCTGACCAAGGGAGAGCTATGTGGTGTAAATTTTTTGGAAAGTTACTGCAGAGCTAGCAGATTGCTGTGGAGAAGGTGAGAGTGATGCTGAAAGGCTAGAGTTGTTACAGGCAGAAATGGGAAGGGATAATAGCTAAAATGGGGGAAATAGGCTAGGACTTGTTGGTAGAGTCAGAAAAACATTGAGATCTGGTGTGTGATCAGTGATGTTGAGCTCCTGTTTGTCCAGCACAACCTTCCTGAAGGACACTTGATTTTAATGGGCAAGCTTCCTGATGTTTACTGAAAACTGAGCTTATTAAATTAGTTCTGATTGGGTTTTATTAGAACTTCAAAGCAAAACATCTGCCACTGCTGGCTCTTCCAGTACTGAAGAGTTTTATAGGACAATAAAGCTACAAAAGCAATTAATATATGCACTAATGCAGAAGCTGTAAATATTTTCAGTCCAGTCAAAGTATCTTAAATAGCACTTACAGCATTGCTTTTGGTGTTACTCCAAGAAGACAATCATAATTCATGTGAATAGGTGTTAAAAGCATTGGTGCTTCTAGAAACATTTGGAATTATTATGATTTGTGCTTCTACCCTGGCCTTAATTTTCTCCTTTTTTCACTAATATGTGTAGTCTAATCCAGAGTACCCAACCAATAAATTAAGAAATCTTACAGGTAAAAGGCAGGCTGGGTGTCTCAACAGCTCAGCTCGCTTCTTCCTGCTTCTTCTTCCTGTCTTCATTTCTCCAGGGAGGAGGCGAGACTGGGGCTGGGAATGCTTTGCTGTGGGAGCTGAGCCCTGTCCTCACCCTGCCCCCAGCTCTGCTTAGCCAAACACCCAGCCCAAATCAGGTGAGCTGGGGGTACCTGCAGGTCTGTGCCTTCTGCTCCTCTCCCTCATCTCCACTGACTTCCAGGAGCAGCTGCTCCTTGTGGAGGTGAGAGGAAAGCAAAGTGTGCAGAGAGCTGGTGCTCTGGGGAGAGGATGTGGCTCAGGAGATGAACCTGCTGGGACAGAGATGGTGGGAGGAATTGGAATGGATGGACCTCAGAGAGGTGGGAATAATGGACTGTCAGGAAGATTTGCTCTAAAAAAATCTGGGGACCACTTGACAGAGAATTTCTTTTTCCCACCTGGGATGGAGAAATATCACAGTGGTTCATAATATTCCTGCACCACGAGTTTTTACCAAGCACAGATAAATCTTTTTGCGAGAAATGCGTAAATAGATTTATTTTTCTTCTGGTCTGAGTGTTTTTAGAAAGCAATCTTTTTTTTGACAGATGTAGTAAAGCAAATTTTTAAGCTCTTTGAGTCCTTCACTTCAAACATTTATTTCTAAATCTCTTTTCTCTTTATCTTTGTGTTCAATTCAGCCTGTTCACACACTAACTGAAGTATATTTTGTAAAATGATGGATCTTATAAAAATGTGTTCCATGGTGTGTTGTGCATCCTGAATTTGGGACTGAACTGAAACTTAAACCATTTCAAGAAAAACCTGGGAGTTGTTCTTGAGAGTTCATTAGTAACAAAAATCAACTAGCAGAGATGGAGATAGACACATTGAAAAGGGACAGAAATCAATGAATGCAGAGATATCTGTGTTTGTCTGGCGGGGATTTCTTTCAGAAGCAGCTATAATCAAGTGCTCTAGTTTCAGAGTTGTCAATCTAGAATGTTAAAAGTTATGAGAGCCAAAATATCCTGGGTTCTTTTTCTATCTGGTTTTTTTTTTTTTTTTTTAGGGATTACATTTGAAAGATTTATCTTCAACAATAAGCTATATGTGAACAGAATTTTCACTTAAGATCTCTGTTTCTGCAGTGGAGTATTTTAAGAAAAAATGGCAAATATTGTCAGATTCTAAAAGAATGCAGCTAATGTGTGATGGTAGTATTGAGGTTTGTTTGAATTTCAAGAAAACAATTGCTAACCAAGGCTAAACTCTGTGTTTCTTCAGTGCCAGCTGTTAATGATGCAGAGGAATAGCTCTCAAAGGGACTATATGCATGTACAGCCACGTGCCCTGGAGAGCAGCTCCGTCACAGTAATGACCAACACATGTGCTGTGCCTGTGGTGAGCTCAACCTGCATTTAAATGGCAATAATTGCTACAGATTTATCATGGTAGAAAAACAAGACAAAAGCTGAAAGCTGGGTTGAGCATATGACTGTGTGAACAAGTATGTGGATGAGGAAGACAGTGTTCTACACAAAGTTTGTCACTGTGATAAAGGCACCAGTTCAGAACTTAATAAAAATAAATATATTTAAAGCCATTAAAAAGCCATGTAAACAACAGTGGTTTTTTGATGGCTACACCTTCATACGAGTTTGATATGGTTTAATCTGTTCCAGACATCCTTTTATATTAAATGTCTCAGTAATGGAAAGTGATTTCCACATTTCCATTACTGCTGGGAAGATCTAGTACGTAATCAATATGAAATAAAAGCAAACCAATTATTAATGACCATGTTAATGGGAAAAAAAATAGCTAGAAAGATGGAGATTGCAGTTTTCCATTTATCTTGTGCGTTTAAATTCCAATGTGGCATGTGGAGCATTTCTCAGAGTTATTTAGAAAAAAAGAATAGGAAAAAAAAATTACTTGAAAGCCTTGAATATGACTTGGGAGACTTACTCTCAGTCATTCTTAAGTCAAACCCAGTTCTATTTTTTGAGTGAAGAAGAGGTTTTATTGTCTTATATCTGTGAGGAAGAAGAGTGTGGAATAAGAAATATCACAATTAGAAGAAATATCACAATTAGAAGAAATATCAGAAGAAATCCCAAAATCTTGGTCCCCTTGTCTTTGTTAAAAAGCTTTTTTGGGGAAGAAGTCGTTATTAGAACCACAGCATTCCCTTAAAAAATGTTATTTGGCAAAGCTCAAAGACTAAGGAAAATGCTGACTAAATAGCTTTTTTCAGAGCTAATCTGCCTCAGGAAGTTGTCTGGAATGTCTTCTCCCCATGGAGTTTCTTCAGAACAGCTTTTTGTGTTAGCTAACATATTGAGGATTGAACTTGGAGAAGCATCAAAAGGTCACTTGGGGCAGGAAGAGCATCAGTGGAGGAGGTTGGGAGGGATGGACTGGCTGTCCATGCTGGCTTTCACCTTGAAATAACTTTCCTGCACAGCCCAAGATCTGACCATGGACAAAAGTAGGTTCTATGGGAGAAATTTGCTTTTACCATTGCAGGCAGAAGGAGGATGCAGTTTTCCATGTCTTTTCATGGAATCATAGAATGATTTGGGTGGGAAGGAACCTTAAAAGATCCCCTGCTGTGGACAGGGGCACCTTCCACCAGAGCAGGGTGATCAAAGCCCTGTCCAAGCTGGCTGTGAACATTTCCAGGGAGTGTTCATGACTTCTCTGGACAACAACCTGCAATCTTCTGATTCATTGCATTGTGTACTAAAGGTAGCAAGGACAGCATTAGTTTCTATATTTATCAGAACTAAAAATGAGTTTTCTGCATTTTTGGGGCCTATCTGAAGTCATTCAGCTGTAGGTGTATCCTTAGTGAAATAACAGTGGGTTTAACCTCACCCTCAGACTAATAGCTTGCATGTGATATACACTTCCACTCTGAAGAAGCATCTTTGCAGGGGGAAATCTTTTGAAAGAATTCATATTTCTTGCACAATTTTTTCATTGTGCTGTTCTGGCAGGAGTTCTTTTGCCACTGTATCTCAAAGATCTTGAGAAAGTTGGTTCTGGCTGTGTCATGCTCAGTGCCTTGCCACAGGCAATAATCCTGTGATAGCCTGAAATTCATAAATCTGTCATGCACCAGCCTAACATATCCAAGTGTCATGGGAGTTCCACCTCTGTGTGTGGGATAAAGAGCAGATCCAGCATGGGATTGTATCATTATACATTTGTGTTGCAAGGACTCACTCTGATAATCTACTGGTATCTTAGCACAAGGCTGTGTGAAAAGCAAAAACAGTTCTTGAAACTTTATTAAAAAAGAAAAGAAAAAAAATCCCCTCTTTTCACAAACTTACAGAGCATATTAGTCACCTTGCACTAGAGCTTATTAATCTTTTATGTTGTGATTGTAAAATCAGCTCCCTCCTTGAACCAAAGCTAAAATCCTTCTCACAGGTGAAAAAGCATAGGCTTTAACAATATGAGAAAAACTCATTTTGTATTGCCATCTGCTTCTGGGATGTGAGGAAGAAGGGGGTTGATGCAGTACAGACTCTGCCTTTGTGGTTTAGTTAATCCTGCTGTGATAAAGTCCCACACCTGAAGTAGTGACTGTCAGCAGTTCCTCTGCAATAATGCACATTGAAAAGCAGGTGAACAAAAGAAGTACAAAGCCAGAAGAAAAACGAAAATGCAGAATTTTCAGTTGTGATGTTGCATGTCAGGTTCATGAGAAAATTAAACCTTCTCTGTTCTTATGCCCACTGCTGATTTTCTATCTCCTGGAGACTTCCATAGGAAGCACAGTCCAGTACTGTGTGGAAAAATGGGAGTTTGACTCACTTGTGTGTCATGGGCTTGTGTAATGACCCCTGGCTTGTCACTCAGGCCCCCTTGCTGAGGAAAATGATTAATTATCTTTAACCAGAATAAGATTTCAACAGCAGATTTGTGTCCCAGGCTTCTTTATCCAGCAAATAACAAAACTGTATATCCATGCTTAACCAGGATGCCACGGGATGCAACTGCCCAGCTGCTGCCAGGGCAGAGACACAGCACAAGTTCCTGTTGTGTGCACTTAAACACATCTCTGTACATTATATATCTGTATATCTCTCTCACACACACAAACACACACATATGTATAGATATATATGCCCATTTAAAAGTGTGTTTTCTTCTTCCATGAAATCTGAACTGATTTCTGAGACTGTAATCCTTTGTTCTGACTGTTGTGAGAGATGCTTGGCACTGAGATTTGAAAAGTCTGAACCTTCATTCTTCTCAAGGAAAGCAGATAACATTTTGGTCAAAGACAGGGCAAGATCTTGTGACAAAAACCCCTGTATTTTTATGCCATTACTTGAAGGTGCTGATCTTTAGTCTTCCTGAAAACTGCCACACAAACTGAGAAGAAAAGATCACGAACATTTATTTTAGAAAGCTCTTTGTGTAAAATACCAGACTCAGCTGGCCCAGATGCAATCTTAAATAGGGTCAGTACCATATCTCTCAGAAAATATTTGACCTAGTTCAATGGCAGTTTAAAGAATTCAGAGGTAGGAGCACATTAAAGGAAGAGGGTTTTCCCTGCTGCACCGAGTGAAAGGGTCGAACGTCATGGGGTAGCTAAGAATAGATGATTGCATTGTTCCTGCTGGTCTTATCTTGGAAACCACATATGCCTGCAGTGGGAGATCTGTGACCTTTGCTAAACTTTGCCATTCTCTCTTAAACGTATCATGAGAGTAGCTACTACTCTGTCGTTTTGTTAATATTCCACTCTATTACCATCAAAAAACTAAGTCTGTGTCAATGAAAAATGTATTTTTAACAGATGACAGGATCCTTGTGTTAACTCTTGTAAAGGTTAAAAATGCAGTCTTTGATAATCCAAGGACATCACATTTTAAAAGTAAATATGAATGTCTGGATGAGTATTGGCTTTGGACTGTCTGCCAAGTTTGTGTGCCCAGTACTGAAGATGTGCTTGCCAGCAAGTCTAGACTGGGAGATGGTACCTGCAGCAGGAGGAACTTTTGCCTAAACTGGAAAAGATCCAAGCTTTTTGGGAGTGCTGTGCCTGCCCTGGGCAGAGAGGGAGCTGGGAGGAATCCCCAAGTGCTGCTTGTTCTCATGGGTTTGAGCCTCATAGCAGAAAGACCTTCAGAGCCTTGTGATTTCTAGTGGTCATGCTGACTGTGGGATAAAGTCTGAAGTGTCTCTAAATGGAGCTCAGGCACAGCTGGGAGCTCTGCCTGGAAAAGGAGATTTTGTATGCCTGGCCCTTTTAAATTATATAGTATGGTTCCTGGATAACATGAAACATGAAATGAAATAAAAATGAAATAGCAATACATATTGTTAAATTGACACTACAGTTGACTCAGGGTAGAATTCACGAGTGAGGGCTGTGATTTAAACATCTTTGTGCTGTGCTCTCTCTGCTCAAGAGACTGTTTCTACCTTAACCAGAAGAAAAACCAAACAAAAATCTGCACTGTATTGTTTGTTTCTTTCACTGGAAGCACCTTTCTTAATTTATTTTAACCAGTTGGTGTCAGTTATTGTCCCCCTATAAGGATTGTGAAAGGCAATAAATATCTGCCATGCAGACAGCCAACTCAGCCATGGCTGCTGATTTATTTTAAACGAATTCTTTGATTTTTTTCCTTCAAGATCTATTCCATAGTAAGAGATGACACTGTTGTCTTGTGCCATTAATGTTCTTCTCTTCCAGTGACACAGCCTGTTAATTAGAGAAAGGAGATAAATTCAGAGCCAGGTGGAAATCAATAGATCTTGATTTTAAAAGATTATTTTCTTTGTTTCAGGCTTTTCAGGTGACAAAAGCACCTTTTTTCAGTACAGAAATAGAAAGAAGTGTGTTTTTTAAATTTCTGATAGCCAAGTTTCAATAGTACTAATGTTACAATAATGTTTAAACCATCTGACCTCTCAATGGCTCTTGGTCATGTTATTTTTTTAGATTCTTTTTCTGACTTAGAGATTTCCACATGTTGCTTTATGTTCTTTCAGTTTTCATCACAGTGATTATTTTTCTAAAGCCACCTGATTTTTTTCCTCAGATTTTTGAGAAGTGCAGCAACAAATAATTTGATTTGACTCCAGTAGAAAACACAAAATTCTTCTGCAAGGTGCTTGAGGGTGTCTAGCTGTGTCAGAACCGAGGAATGTTATTTACTGCTCAGTGATCCCTTAGGCCAGGGGAAGATCCATCCCTTTAAAGGATGAGCAGTAGTGTGGGAGGTGTGATGGGAGGAGGAAACACAGCAGCAGTGATCCAGAAATCATTGCTGCCCTGACTCATTCCTCCTTTTGGTTTGCCTCAGAGCCAGAATTGGCTGACCCCTTGGTCAGAGCACAGAAAAGGGTGATTGCAGGTGGGGGAAGGCAGAGAGAGAAGGATTCTTTACCTACTGTGAGGACTTGGGTGATTTTCTTGGTGGGCTGTGGCAAGTTGAGCGTGCACACAGAGACCCTCCAGGCAGCTGAAGGAGTGCACAGCAATTCCTTGCTGCTTAGAACACACGGCAGACACCTGTTTAATGAGCTGGCAGGCTGAGCATTAATATTCTCACCAAGTGCTCCTGTTGGCCAGGCACTCATCAATCAGGCGAGGAGGGCTCATCTCCATCGCTCCCTGGGACAGCCTGGCCCCTGCTGCTGCCATCTTATGATTGCCTGATTTTTTAATTAGGGTCTCATCCCTTTTTGGTGTCAATACTGCTTCCCTCTTGAATGCTAGCACTGCCAGATAATTAGCTACTATTTTTCTGCCTTTGTTTTCTTCACCTTTCTGGCCGTGCATGGTTTTAATTCTTGGGTGTTCTCACCCTGAGGATGGACATACTCACCACCACCTCCCAACACTTTTGTTAGGAACACAGAATCAGGGTTCTGCAGCAGTTCTGCACCAAGCTGGGTCTTGGTTCACAAATAGCCAAGTTTTTCAGCCAAGGGCAATCAGGATAAAAGCAGAAAACTGGACACCTATAAATTTACAATGAGTAAGTTTTTAAAAAATCTTCTACTAGCCCTCCAGGCTGCAGCAGATTTTGGAAAACTGAAAGACAGCAGGTTTAGAGTAGATATTACTCTAAGTGTGGACAGGCACTCAAACAGGTTGCCCAGAAAAGCTGCAGATTCCCCATCCCTGGAAGTGTTCAAGGCCAGAGTGGATGGGGTTCTGAGCATCCAGGCCTAGTGGAAAGTATCCCTACTCATGGCAGGGGTTTGGAACTGGATGCTCTTTAAAGTCCCTTTTGACCCAAGCCATTCTATGATTCTATAATTCTATGATTTTATGTTATAGTAGGGTTGTATCTGTATACCCTGTGATTCATTTGAGCAGTTTCTGTTTGCTCAGAAGTCTCTGAAATTGGACCTTGCAGACTTGAGGACTGGTTTCCAGTTGAAAAGGTAATGTTCAACTTGCTCCTTTCTCCTATAACCATCTGTCTTCTTGACAGCAATCTAAAATGCTCTTTGTGTTACACTTGGAGTAAGTACTATAGATCTGATAGCTGTGTAAATAAATCCCTGTTGCTTTGCGGACTTGGATTTATGATTGGAGTTACTGTATTGATTGCCTAAGATGACATCTGATTTGTTCTTTGAGATGATACTGTAAAAAACAAACAGAACTTGTCTCTAGGTGAAGGGTGATCTCTGAATCTGTGCCTCCCTCCTCTTCCTCTCTGTGTTTTCGATTCAGTGTCTATTAGGTGGGAATGGGCTTACACTGTAATGTGTTAAGCAACCATGCAGATATAATGCCTGGCAAAATAGCAGGTTCAATTGCACCTTTTGTTATTTTTATTTTTTTTTTTATTTACCTTCATTCTGATCCCTGGACCCTGATGTGAACAGCAACTTAGTACCTGGTTCTTGGCTGTTCCTATGGCTATTTTAGTCTAGAAAGCTACACCCAGTATACCATGAATTAAAGAGGAACAAGGTCCATGCTATGATATAATGGTCTAGATTGGAAGAGACTTCAAAAATCACATAATTCCAACCCCCCTGCCATGGGCAGGGACAACTTCTATACCTATGGTATGGAGATGGGAATTGAGGTTGCTACAGCACTGTCAGAGTGGGACTCTTGGCTTCCAGAGAGCAGCCTGTATCAGCTCCAAAGCAGGAGCTCCAATGCCAAGGAGCACCATTTTCACAGTGGGAAACAGATGTTCCAATACCTGTAATCCTATTTCTGCCTGTCAGAGCTGGAAACCAAATTTTGTGGCTTTAAACGAGTCTGGTGAGTTGGCAAAATGTTTAGACCTACCACGTTGAGGTAAAATTCAAATTTTTTCATTGCTGCCCTGAGTCAACAAGTCTTAACAGGAGTGGAAGACCTAGAGCTGTAAAATGGGAGGTGGAGTTTCTACACAACAGATTAGAGGTCTGACGATTTAAAATACATCAAGACTCCACTGTTTTTCCAAAGGATTGAGGAGGATGCACTTAAACATTGAAATTCTTGCTGACTTTCCTGTTTGTGCCCTGGTCTGACACCACATACATCTGAGGCTGTGTCAGGAGCTCCCTGCAGGAAAGCAGGAGCCTCTCTGCAGATGGAAACTAATCAAGAGATAATTCACCTTTTGGGTAATTCAGGGACTGTCCCACAGGTTCTGCTTGGGTGCAGATAGGCAACTGGACTTAAGATGTGTCAAGGTAATTTGATCTTCCATTAGTGAAATCCCTACACACTCCTGGAGGCAGAATGTGGGCATGAACCAGGGCTTGGTGGAGCTGCCCTGAGACTTGAACAGAGTTTATGATCTCTGTGTTAAACTTTGTGAAACTGAGATTTTTTTTTGTTTGTTGAGAACAGGACACAGGATAGTTGAAGACCGGACAAATGCAGATTAAACCAGACTTTTTAACAGGAAAGATACATTCTGAAAGAAATGAAAAGGGCTACTGCTATGTGGTGCACCCTGCAAAAGCATTCACAGATGGGATATTTTGATGAAGCAGCTGTCCTGTCCAAATGTAGCTGAAGCAGTTGGTTTGTTCCCACTGAGACCAGAGGCACACTTGGCAGGATTCTAACAAAATGTTAATGTATTGTGAATGTATCTGCCAGGCAGCCATTTGAACTGTCACTGTTCTTTGCTACAGGCTGCAGCACAGCAAGGGCAGGGCCACGGGCACTGAATTTCAAGGCATTTGTCAGAGCTGTCATCTTGGTGCTGTCTCAAAGCAGAATGCAGCCAGCAGCCAAGTTTTGTTCAAAGGGAACATCCAACTGCATTAGTGTCAGCCTCTTTGCAGCATTGCAGGCTGGCTGTGCCTGTCCCTGGGTCATTTGCTGTCTGAGGACAAGGCTTGCTCACAGGGGAGCAGGGAAACCTGATGATTCCTATTTATTTACCTGGGGGTTTTTTTTGTTGTTGTTTGGTTTTTTGTTTTTTGTTTTTTTTTTTTTATAAGTTTTAAGCAACTTGTAAATCAGGAAGTTGTACTTTCTGAGCAGCCGTGATTGGGAGGAGAGAAGCAGCACAGTGTTAGACAGACTTCACTGTCTTGTGCTTATAGCTATTAAAAGCCTGGATCACAGCAGGAACTTGGGCATGGGGAACGGATGCATCTTGGAGGGGTGGAGGGGACTGTGCATCCCTAAAATAGGCACAGCATTTGATGCAGCTCCTCTTGACACCCAAATTAGAACAGTGGTGGGTGTGTGCCTGACAGGTTGTCCCTGCTGAAGATGTTACTGTACCACTGTCATCCACAAAGATTGAAAATAGGTAGAAAACCTGAAGGATAATTGTATTTTTAAGAGATGGCTGGAATTGCTTAAAGCCTAGGAGAAGATCATTTGGGTCAGGTGGTGCTGCAGTCATCCAGATTTTCTGGCAGTTCCAAAGGGTGATTCCTCAGGTGAAATTTTACCAAAGTCCATGTAAATGTGTCTCCAGTTGAAGTCCATTGTGTACCCTAATCCATGCTCTATCCTGCAGTGCTCTACAAGGAATTGCAACGTTTAGTTTTGGTATGAACAACTCCCACTGTTCCCAGAAATGAGGCTAACCTTGATGCATAAATCCATGCTCATTTTACCTGAGCTCTCTCAAGCAGCATTGCTGCATGGCACTATAGCGTTTTACTTACCAGGAATGGTTGTAATGATGCTGACTGCTGCTCAAACAGGTAAAGAATGCATGTTTTGTTGCTATTATTGTGGATATTGCTCCAAAGGTAGGATGTCTAGGGTGAAATAAATGTGGGCAGCAGAGCAGAGGCTTTGCAAAGATTGAGCAGTTGAATTTTGATAGAATAATTGCTTACCTTTTCTAAAAATGAGACTTATGCATATGTATTAGGATTGAAGAATCCATTTGTTGGAAGTATAATCGGGAAACTGGAATTACTGCAATACTAAGGCTAACATATCTTCAGCAGTTACAATATAACTAACCTCTTCTTTAATTAATGTTTGAGTATAATTAAACAACAGCACTGTGTAAACTTAATGGTGATTTTGCTATTGAGGAAACTTTCATTTCCTTGAAGGACAAGAGCAGAGATAGGAAGGAAGAATAAAAATATGTAAGTCCTCTGAGATTATGTGAGTGTATTAATGTGCATATTGCCTACCATACCTCCTTTTCTGAAACAACAGCACCAGAAGGTTGTTTTCTTTTCTGTCCCTAAACACAGTGAGCACCATTAAATAGTTCAATGCAATTAATAAAGAAGGTAGCTTTATCTTAATCATTCTGTATCTTCACAAAAAACCCTTACAGTGTCATCTGCCAGTACAATATGGAATAAAAGCCAATAGGCACACAACACGAGAAGTTAGGTCATGCAGCTTCTGAGATAAAAGTGACAAAAATAAAGAAATAGGGATAGGAATAGGGATAGGGATAGGAATAGGAATAGGAAAAAAAAAAAGCCTAGATTTTCAATTTTAAAAGGGCCTAGCAAATTCCTTTTTGTGAGTTTGTTGCTAACGCAGAGAAGACACCTCTCTGAAGGTCAAAATACTGTTTCAGGGTGTGTATTTAGAAACATAAACCTATATTTATTTTAAAATAAAACATGGATCTTCTTTGACACAAAGTTGTCAAATGTGCTGTGTGCTTGGATTTGATTTTCAATTGAATCAGGTCCAGTTTACAATATAAAAATGTTTATCAAGTGTGTGTTTCCATGAAATATCTTGTGTTTTTAATGGAGAAAATAGACAGGCATACACTCCCAGAAAGCTCCCTGTGGTGAAACAGAATGAGATGTCCTAAGAATGATTCAGGATGGAACAGAAAAGAAAGAAAGGCAGGCTCGGATCTGTGGGAGCAAAATTTGGGGAAGAAGATGAAGAGGTGATGTAGGTAAGAGGAAGATCATAAAAGTCATGAAAAGGTTTGGATGACAAATATTAAGCTTTGGGCAGGAGAGATGATTCTTACCTAGATGACTATTCCAAAACTAATAAGCTGAGATTTAAAACCCCCAAAAGAAGCAAAGTCTGCAGTAGGTGCAGTGATAGAGAACTCCTGGACAAATGCTTAAGATGGAAAATCTATGTTGCCAGATACTGCAAAATAATCAGATAATTTCTGATTGCCTCAGACAATCAGATGTCTCAGACACTTGGAAAGCTCTCTGAATATGCCTCAGACACTTGGAAAGCAACACAGAGGATGTTCCGCCATGGTTGTGAAAGAAAAAGGATAAATAACAGACATTATTATTAAAGGCCATTCATGTATGAATGTAAATTTCGTGTACAGAATTGCCTTTGATCCTAATCAACAACTATTTTACCCAGTTCCTGAATTGCAATACACATCTTACATGGAGATGTCCAATGATGATGAAAGAAGGCTGGAAAAAAATAGTTGGAAGGCACATTTTAATTTTTTTTTAATGCAATCTTGTTGGAAATTTCTACTGAAAATTGTATTTGATTTCTCTGATCTTGCCACACAAGGCTGTAAATTAATCTGCCAGACATGAATGAAAAATGCTCGTCTTGTTCTATTTGGCTGCTGGATTGTCCCATGGAGATGTGACAGCAAAACTGGGCAAAGGACAGTTCAGTTTTTGGGAACTGGCAGGTTTGGGAGACAGAAAGGAATGCTGAGTGATTACTTGTCATCAAAGGAAAGCCCAAACACGTTAAAGGGATGAAAAGAAGGCAGATCCTGGAGGGACATGACCAGTGGTGGTGTCTATGAGAAGACACAGGAGTTAGAACACAAAAGAACTGAATGATGGTGATGACTTGGGAAGGCTGACCTGAAACAGAGACTGGACAGAGTTATAGAATAAAGTAGATATTTATTGAAAGGGTTTAAAGGTACACCTTGGGCAGGACAGGGTCTGACCGGGGCTACACCCAGGATGGACTAAGAATGGTCACAAAATGGGCGACCGGTCACAAGGTCTTACACTTTTATAAGTTTTGGCCCATTTTCATGTTGTTGTTTAATTGTCCAATTACAGCTTCAGGTTGTGAGGTCTCATGCTTCTTGTTTCTCTCCTTAGTCCACCGTTGTTTGTGATTTTGGGCCTGAAAGTTGTCCTTGGTCCTCAGCAGGAAAAGGATTTGTTTTGTCCACCTACTCTATGAAGACAGCTGACTAACACTTAATATGAGGCTCAGAACTAGACCTAAACAGCACAGAATCTGAAAGTATGAAAGCTAAAACTTAAGGCATCAATGGCCCAGTGCAGGAACTGAAGGAATTGTCACATCAGGCAAATAAGACCCACTCACCAACAAATGGACCCATCAAGATGATTGTCAATAGCAACAGAAGGAACCAGACTGCAAGGTGCTGCTGCTTTGCTAAATAAAACAGTTTAGGCATTGATCTCCAGCCCAGAGGTCAAATGCCGAGGGGTTGCTCCTGCTTTCCTTCCCTCAGCTCACACTGCCTTCAGGGAATGGTTTGTGTTTGTCCTAAACCTGCCTGAAAAGCTTCTAATTGGCATTCTAAATACACCACAGCGAGCTTGTGCTAACAATTAAAAGGCGAGAATTACAGTTAACATTTAAGTCCCTATTTTTATGTACTAACACATCTCATTCAGTGAAACAGGACATTGAGGACATTAAAAATGCAAAATGGGCTGTGCCATCAAAGTTTGAATGTAGGAAGGGCTCATATATTCAAAGATAGGGGGTGAAGAGGCTGTTCCTGTGTACCTGGGAGACAGGCATGAATACAACAGGCATTGAATAAGGAGAGGAGAATTAGGCTGAAAATGAGCCAGTCAGAAACCCTGGAGTGATGGGGTCAAGAGGGTAAGAGAAAGAGAAAGAGATCAAGGACAGGGGAGACAGCTCTGAGTCAGCAGCACTGGAAGGAAATCAAGTGAATTTCTCTCCTATGGCTTGGGGGTCCTTTTATATCATTTCTCTACAGTGCTAGCAGCAGCAATATTTGCTGTAGCAGATGTGGATTTAATTAATGTGAAGCTTATTTCTTTCTCTGGGTCACTCTGAAACCTCAAATGGAGGGCAAGACTGTGCATGGGGAATTGCTTGCGAACCCAGATGGGGTAAGGGGGACTGTAGGGTCAGTCCTGGAAGTTGTGGGGTGAAGGAAGCAGTGATTGGTGCCTCTCACCCTCCTCTCTGTGCTGAGGTCAAGAGTAGGAGTGAGACGTGGTTGTTTTTTTCTGAAATTGGAGCTCTGGACACCGTGGCCAGCAGAGTCTTGAGGGACTTTTACAGCAGCTCATTAACTTTCAGACTGTCACGTTTGCATGGCGGTGTAGGTCATTACAGAATTTATTTTCCTCTCATTTTCCCTGAACCCAGAGAAGTCCACTTCCTCGGGAGATGTTTCCCTCGAGAGTGCTCTGTGATAGCAAAGAGATGTCACAGAAATGGACTGAAGGGATGGTGTCAGCAGGAAAGGTCTGCTTTTTTTCCCTGCGTATCTCCCCCTTGCCTCTTGCAGACATTTTGACAAAACTGCCACAATTGTCATCTAAAAATACAATTTTAAAAAATACTGAAAAGTTAAGACCCTGGGGGAAAATACTAAAATTTGTCTTTGTCAAATTTTGTGGGAGTAAAAGGTAAATTTTTAGTAAGATATGAAGATTCTTATTTTGACAGATAGACATATGTCTGTTGAATGGGATTGCAAAAAAATTTAATGGAAAAATTCACTCTGTTGGAAAGGCTGGAGTGTACAGTGAGATTGGAATAAGCATTTCTATTTGAATGCTATTCCTGCAGGGTCAACGCCTGATCTCCATGGCAAAGAAACTCTGGGGGCAATTCCATACCAGAAAGCCTGAAGCAGAGGTAGCTGGGCTTTCTTGAAAGGGGGTGAACCTTTCAAACATGTTTTTGACTGATAAAAGATTGATGGAGTGTGGTCAGTTCACGTGTCACTGAATGGAAAAGACAGCAGCATTGCAGAATTGCTGAAGAGCTGGCTGAGAATAAACTGGTCAAGTACTGGTTGGAAACATTGGTAAAGAGAGGACAATTCAGGACGAAGGCTTAACTGAGTCTATAGAGGCAGTAAAGATTCCTCTGATTCCTCTGCTTGTTACTGTCTGCATTCTTGCCATCATTTTGCAGCTCACATTCTCTGCTGAGCCTCCTTCTGCTTCAAAACCCTTCCATGATGACACCAGACTTTGGGCAGGCTCTATGGATGTGCCTGCTAGCCCAGATCTATAGGTTCACACTTTGACATGGTGGAAAGGAAGCTTTGCAAAGTCCATTTCCAAGCTCCCATGTGAGGCTCCAAAGAGTGACTGATTACCTTCCATTGCCAGTAACTTCACAAGGCACATTCTGCTGTAGGTGGTTGGCATGATAATTAGTGGGACTGAATTTGGCTTGGCTGATTTATAATAGGAGAAGACAATAAAGCGTTTTGGCTCCAGCTATGGGGTCATTAGTTTTTTTTTAATTCCCAAGGCAATGCAGAGCTGTCTCTGATAACTGATTTCTTGCTCCCTCTCTCTTTCTCTTTAGAAATATCTCATTTGTTAAGTGGCTGCCCCACTCTTGAAGCTCAGCCAGGTAGGAACAGAGAGATTATATTGAAGTGTTCATATTAAAAGAAAGTACTCAGAGCTAAAAGCACTGCCAAGTTCAAACTCAACTTTAGGAGGTTGATTTCTCATGGAGGATGGGTTGTCCCCCATGCAGAAATCAAATATGAAGCAACATTTATGAAACCCAAAAATGTCTAGTGTCAAAACAGAGAAAGTCAGTCCTACTTCACAGCTCAAAATGAACTGTGTTCATTTGTAAAGATTTTGGGACATGGTTTAATGCTAATCTTGGCAGTTCTGGGTCAACAGTTGGACTCAATGATCCTAAAGGTCTTTTCTAATGTAAATGATTCTATGATTCTAAAAGTAATCTTTATAATGAGGTAATTCATTTATATTATGGTTCTGCTATGGAAACTCTTCTCTAAGGTTGGAAAGTATTTTATCTAAAGAGAGAGAGATTAATTAATATTACTTACCAAGATAGACAGCCCTCCAGGCACAGAATTCCTTTTTAAAAAGTGACTAAACATAAAGTTGTGCCAGAGTTACCTGCCAAGCTGTGAGGATCCAAGTGGGTAGATGGATTGAAATGGGATGCTGGACTCAACATAAAGATGAGGCTTTTTTATGGCTCAGTAAGGACCCTTGGGGATGTCTTCAGGGCATCACCTACACCCTGGGAAAGGGGTACGAGCCTTTCTATGAGTTGTAATGACACTAAAGTGACCCAGAAATGCAATGTACAACCTGCTTGTCTTTGACAATGCAAAGGTGCTTTACCTCCCCACTGGCAAAAGTGCTGGATGTCCCGGAGGATCAGATCAGTGAAGACAGCACAGAGCAAAAAGGGTCTATTATTCCAAAAGGCCTTTTTACACAACCAGTTGGCTTAAGAGAAAGTTCAAATACTCCTTCAGTGTTCCATCCTCTTTTGTGAATGGTTCATTCAGAACTAGTGTTTTTATCAGTAGGTGCATCAGCCCTGTTTTTTCACTCCATGTGTTGAAGTCTGAACCATTCACTAGACCCTCACAGTCAAACTGTGCAAGATCAAAGGTTCTGCTGGCCCTGGGTTTGAAGTGGATATCCAAGGGGGAATAAAAAGGGGTGAGTATCCTCACGAAGTTCTTCCCTGAGGTTTCTCTCACACTGTTCTACTACTTTCCCCTTCAGACACTTCCTGAGTCACAATTTCTTGTTGTGCCTCTTCCATGCATCTCTCTTCAGTGGACTTATCCCACTGTGACACCATGCAGACTTGTACACTCAAAATCAGTCTTTCTCTGTTCAGCCCTATCCCACAAAACAAAAACAAAAACAAACCCCAAAACCAAACCAAGCCCTCAAACAAACTCCTCCCAGAAAGCCACAAACCAAAACCCCAAACACCAAACCCAAAATTCTTAGCACAGACAAAGTAAAACAACACGTTTCATAATTGAAATATATAAAAGCCTGGATTGTTGCAACCCAGGAGGAATTTTAATGGAAAAAGAAATCTTTAGAGCTGTAGTTGTTTTAAATCAACACCTTGGCAACTTCCAGGGGTTGTCTGCCTAAGGGGTAGGAAGTGATACATTACAAATGGCCAGGCCAGGCTGATGGTGAGAAAGGAGAGGGATGTTCCCTTAGCTCTCCCCATTTGGTGTTTTAGAAAATAGTAAAGAGTAAGAAGAAACTAATTTTTTCCATGGCAGTGAGAGTCTGGAAGAGGCTCCAGCACCACTCAGCTGCAAGCCAAGAAAGCAAGTGTTGGTGAAACTTTGTCTTTTCCATTCTCAGTTAGTGTCCTACATGGCCAGAGATATCAGGGAAGATGGGATGAAAATTCTTCATTGATAAGGAACTGTGGCAGTAGCAGATTACTTTTTGTGGGATCAGATGGAATTATACCTTTCTGTCAAGTTTTACCCATTTGACAGTTCCTTAGCAAGGTTTTAGGTAGGTTTGTGCTAATTTCCTACATACATTTAACTGGGAATGGTCTAATTTTTCTGACATGTAATAGAGCATTACAAAAAAATCCCAACAAATATTATGAGTGAGAAGGAGGTAGTGGAAACATTTGATTGACTCCATGGCTTTTTTGAATTAAGAACTTGATTCCAGTGGAAGAGATTTTTGTCTTGGTGAACCCTCAAGAAAAGTATAAAGTAATCAAATGGGCTGAAATAAAAGCAGCATCTCCAAAATCCTTCTCTGTTTTATTTTAAAGATTTTTGAATATTTTAGCAATCTCAAGAATTTTTAAATAGTTGCTTAACTTTTGTTCTCTTGAGAGCTTTTCTGTTGCTTCTCACCATCTTTCTGAACTCGAGCCTCTGGCATTTGGGATCCTATGGTACTGTTCCAAAACAAAAGCATCCATACAGGCTGGTTTCCCTCCATTAGCATGGAGATGTCTTCTACCTCCTTTGCACCTTTTCCAGCCTTACCATCTCTTCCATATTGTGTTGTTAGCTTGTGTGTCTCTGGAGTTGTTTTCTGTACATTTGAAATTGATCAAAATTCCTGAGTTTTTGTTTTCACATCACAGGATGATGTGAAATGCTCAAGAGACCTGCAAAGGCAGAATGAAACCCTCACATCCCATTTGGTCACTGTTCCTTACTGAGCTTCCTGGTACCCCCAGCTGGAGAAACACCAGTGTGGGATGGTGACTTTTCTTTTGTGGACTCTGAAATTGTAAGGGACCAACTGTATCAGGTAAATGTTCACAAGTCCACGGAGCCTGATGAGAATTGTCCCAGAGTTTTGAGGGAGCTAGCAAATGTTATGGCAGGAGCCATCTCTTTAATCTATGAAAGATCTTGGGAGTCTGGAGAGTCCCTGTTGAGTGGACACTTGCCAGTGCCATTCCAATCTAAAAAAAGGCATGAGGAAAGACACAGGGAACTACAGAAGGGCTTTTCTAATCTCAGTTCCTGTAGAAAAATATGGACAAGATGATACTGAGTACAGCTGAAAGGCATTTAAAGAATAATACAGTCATCAGGCACAGTCAACATGGATTCGTAAAAGGAAACATCTTTTAAAATAATTTGATATCTTTCTATGTTAGAGTCACCCTCCAAGTGGTTGAAGGGAAGGCAGTGTTTTTGGGTTTTAGTGAAGCTTTTGATACTGTCACTCCCAGCATCCTTGTGGATGAGCTGTCCCCTTGTGGGGTGAGTGGGTTCATGGTGAATTGCCTGAAGGGCAGAGCTCAGAGGGTTGTAGTCAGTGTCTGGCTGGTGACTGGACACCAGAGCTGTTTCTCTGAGTTCAAACCTAGGTCCAATCCTGTTCAGTGTATCTATCAATGATCCAGATGCAGGAGTTGGATGTGCCATTAGCATCTTTGTCTCCTCTCCTCGATTACATACACAGGAACAAAGTACATTGATAGTTAAGTGGCTAAGATCAGTAATACTTCAAATCTACAGGAAGCTAGTGGATGTTATCTTGCTCTCTTCTGACCTCAGAGGTTTCTATTATATTGAATAAATCAGTACTTCAACTGTGCCAACACCTGGTTATCCACTCACACAGTAAACGAATT
>VZSR01000824.1:4210117-4290865 GCA_013398615.1 Brachypodius melanocephalos
ATATGGCTTTTTGCCTTCTCTGGCAAAGACATCAAGGCAACCTTCTACTTCTGACATCTGTATTTACTGAAGAGTAGTATGAAGCTTGTAATTCTTGAGAGTTTTATGTATTTTTCTTTTTCTGTATTTTTCTTTTCCTTGGTTTTCTAGAATATATCAAATACTCTCTCAGTTTGCTAAGCCCATCATGCAGGGGTTAGCCCAGGAACTAATTTGCCTATCAGTCACTCAGCCAGCTCTATATTTGTGTTTTCAATGGAGACTTGATTGCATAGACTCAGTGTGGGGTAGATGGTGTCTGGCTCTCAGTGATATACTTGGAAGGATTCTGTATGTGAAAGTATATTCAGTGGGTGATGAAGTGAAAATGCATGATTTAATTCCATCCTTGTTTGATTCAATGTTTGAGTAAAATGGTAGGAAGTGTTAACTGCAGATCAACATGAGCTTTGCAATCCTGGAAAATTCCATGGGGAAAGCATCCATTCATTTGTCCTGCTCTGCTTCATTGGACATAGAAGGACATCATTACATCAGTAACTGTGGTTTTATGTTAAAAACCCCCTGGCTTATTTTCCTTCTCTAGCAATCAGTGCTCAAAATTATTTTAGAGGAGAAAGTGTGGTGTTGGGATTCTGGATCCAGGGTTTATCACCTAACCAGAAACAACAGACCTTGTTAGATTTTCCCAATGGGATGGAAACCTGATCTCCTGTTGAATGCCTACTAAAGTTTAAACTGAACCAGTGTCCCTCAAAATGGCAGGATTTGGACATAGTTGATACTAAAACAAGATAATGTGTTGTACTACTGCACATCCCTTTGCTTTTAGCATCATTCTGAATATTTTTGGGTTAATTTTTTCGTTCCTCTCTTTTTTTTTTCAGATGACTAAAAGGGAGTTCTCTAGAGAGCTAACCTCACTTAGTCCACATGACTCCTATTTATCAAGAAATTCAGGTGTTTTTCTATGTCCTGCGAAATAGAAATTTTCCTTGGAGGGAAAGACTTCAAGGTTAATTGGAAAAGCATAAAGTGTGACAATAGCCCACATGACATAGACTTGTTAGAGTAAAGATTTGTCATGGCAAAGTGGATTACTCTTGTGTTTTCTGTGGCTTAGGAAGGAGAAAAGTTGGGAAGATGTGAAGCCTCTGATCCATGAGTAGTGGGGCTGTAAAGGTTCATCACAGATATTTAACCCAACCCTTTCCAAAGGGCAGATGGAGGAATTTTACACCACATTTGTTTTAGAGTCCATTTTCCTCCAGTTCTCCAAGTCTTACTGTTAGGATTCAGGTGTTGTTAAGTCCTATGCTTTTTCTTCTAAACCATGCAATGTTTGTGAATTGCTTGATGGAAAAACGAGGTATTTGAAGGAAAATGATAAGGTAGCCCACTGCAGGTTTCTGGAAGTTTTCTTGAAGGCAGGAACTCAATGGCAAGATGAGAAAACAACATTTGAAAACATCAGTAATTCTCACTAGCTCTGAATGAGGGATGAAGTGAGGGAAGTGCACAAAATGAGGTGAAATGTTGGTGTCCAAACTGATTTTGGCAAAGAGGGAGAGGTAAGGGGTTACTGAGATAGAAAATAAGCCCATGGCAGGCCAGGAAAATTGTCTTTGAAATCTCCTGCCAAGCAGGCAATGAACATGGCAGGACTGCATTCATCAAGAGCAGGAAAAGGCTGCTCCTGGTCAGAGATTGATAAAGAGAGGCAGGGGATGAGCTTTAGATATGTGCAGAGACAGCAAAATTCCTGTTCAATTAACCTGCCAACATACAGACTAAACGTAAGGACCTAAATATTTGCATTTGATTTTAGGACCTTGCAAGATTAAACCTTGTGTTGCAGGCAGAGAAATTATTAAATCCAAACTGATGAAGAAAGCAAAGGAGGTCAAACTTTTAGTGGGAGTTTGCCCATAAATGAGCAGAAGCTTTAAGGCTGTTGGTGTGTATTGTCATACTAACAATTTAATATAAAGAGGTACATACAGAAAAACTGTTTCTAAATGCATTTTATGATTTTCAGGTTTTTTTTAAAAAAATTTTTTGGAAGGGATTCTGAAAACAAACAAAAAAATCCTTGAATGTTTTCAAACATGAGATTTGTAATTAAAAGCATTAAAAGCAAAACAACCCCCCTAATTCCTAATTAATCAAACACAGCCTTTCACAATAACTGTTCTTTTCCTACCAGTTTAAATCTACAGTAATTTGGGGAGAGCATGAAAAAGGAAAAGAAAAATGTTGGCCTTGACAAAACATTGTGTAGAAGTCATGGAGTACATGGCACTAGGTTCAGGGCAAGGATCTTCTAATCAGTCAGTAGAAGTGCTCTAAATGTCAGGAAAATAAAAATACCTTGATACTTCTATTTCTTTCAAAGCAATTGGAACCAGATTATAGCAAGAGAAGTTATAGAAGAAAAAAAAGTGAAAGTGATGGTGGTAGGCTTGCAAAGAATTCTGTGTAAAGATCTCATTTAGAGACAGAAAGCCGAGATGATCTTCCCAAATAACATCCCTCTGCTAGCTGAAATACCGGTGTGAAAGAGCCATAATGATTCTTCGAATGTATTTTCGAGCAAGACACTGTTGCGGCATTAAGTCCATTAAAAAGGAGCTCAGGGTTGGGAATGCAACTCAAAAGGTGTTTAATAGCTTTTTTTATTATACCCCACACGCATTGGCTGGCAGAACTCTCCCAGATGGATCGCGCTCAGAGCTGCCACAGGCGCATTTTGCAATTTAGTGATGGCCGGAGCTGTACTGAAGAGTTTCCTCTGCAGTCCTCAGTGTTAAATGCTCTGCCATTACTCTGTAAAAGTAGCTTTTGTCTCTGAGATGATCAGGACAATCGCATTTTTTGTAATGGGAGTATTTTTACAGTCATTTTGTTTTTCTTATCTCTGGCTGCTGTTGTGTTGTACGGATAGAGATGTTGGCTCTGACTTGGGAAGAATGCAGAAAGATCTGGGACAAAGGCACCCAGTTGTCTGTGCAGAGTGAGTTAGCTCAGGAAAGATAAGCCCAGGCAAAGATCCTGGTCCTGGCTCTGCTGGAAGAACTGATTATGCCTGATATTTGACAATCAGTCCTCTGGGTTGCAAACCTTTCCAGGAAAGCATTTCAGGCTTCCATGAGGCTGAACACTTGTGAGTCAGCTGCTAGAGAACTTTTGACAACAGAAGCAGGTGAATTTTAGCAGTTTCCCCTTTCCCTTCCTCCTATTCCTTTGCTATTCCATAGAGATTTGCCCTGGGCATACTGGCCAGTCTCCTTCCTGTCGGATTGCAGATGTATCAATATTGGTGTATTTGAGAGACTGCACCAAAGACATTGCTGCAGATGGGCTTTGCTTACCCAGCTCTCCCTGACCTTTGACAGGCTTCATTTTGTGCTCTCACAGCAGGGCTCCAGGAATTGCAAGTGCTTATCTACTGTAAGAAAGATCAAAATCCTTGCAAATCTTCACTCTTAACATGATTTTGGAATCTTTATGAGAAGACTGTGTGAAGCGCAGTTAGCGATAACTATTTTTTTGCATGAGGGAAAAACTGCAAGGAGAAAATATTGTGGCAGTGTTTGCATTCTGTTGCTGTGTAAACAACATTTTTAAATGAGAATTTTAAAATTAAGATGATATCCTCTACCAATTTTATTTGGAACTTTTGAAACTTCTAATTAAAAAAAATCTTAAATTTTTTATCTTTGATATTTCCTGCTTCTCTGCCACACACCTCTGAAACCCTGACACGTATAGGCTTGTATTGTCTCAAACCTTTGTGCTTGTGTGCATTTTGTCTCTAGAAAATAATAGTAAAATATGTATAGGGATTGAATATACTTACTGAAGTAGAGAGGCAGATGAATAACCCAGATAAGCTGAGAAGTTAAAAACATTAAAATCATAGAAAGCCTTGCACTGGAAGGGATCTTAAAGATCAACTTGCTCCAATCCCCTGCAATGGGCAGGGAACCTTCCACAGAAGAGGTTGCTCAGAGCCTTGTGCAGCCTGGCCTGGAGCATTCCCAGGGATGGGACATCCACAACTCCTCACAGCAACTTTAGGAAAAGGGATTCTGACCTTTGCTGATGGTGGAACTGCAAACATGAGGAATGATCCTGTCACTTCAGGCTTTGGTGTGATAAAAGCAGAGAAGCAAACGCAGGAGATGCTGGTGAAAAGAGAGTCAGACTTTTGTTTATCATTCCGTGCCTGGAAGGTGGCTCTTTCCTTGTCTATCTTGGAATAGCCTGGTTCTCCTTTTCCATCATCTCCTAAATCCCTTGCTCATACCTGTCCACAGATGGAAGATGATTGCTTTAATTTCTGTGCTATGTGGTTCCCCAGGTTTGTTTCAGACAATATCCTGTGGCTTTTGCGAGCTTCCACTTTGGACACCTCCTTGTGTTCACTTGTGGCATCTTTATTTTCACATCTGCTGATGAAATGTGCTGTGTGGAAGGCTCCTTAGGGAGTTTTCCATTCCCTCCTCCTCATCTCACATTTTACTGTTGTTTTCTTTGCTCAATGAAATTTGATACCTGAGGACATCAAGCTGGCTGTGTTAATTTTTTGTCTCTCAGCCCTGAATATCCCAACAACACCACAGACTCTATTAGCAACTTTCAAGAGCCTGGACTTTAAATTTGAGTTCTGAGAATTTTGCATGAGTGTTTAACCATGTTATCTAACAAGTGGGTAAGAAAACTTTTACATTTTAGCAAGATCATACTGCTGATCAGTTTTGTTTTTCTGCAGTACCTGAAGGTTTATGACAACTGTGGCACTGTGCAGCTTTCCAGACTGGCTTGCAGGCTATATTTGTAATAGGGATGTATTTGCCACTTAATTGGACTGATGGGAAAAAAAAAAAAAAAGAAAAAAAAAAAAAAGAGTCAGAAGAGATTAAATTTTCATTGTCTTTCATAAGAAAATTAATTTCTCTTGGTACTTTTTGGTGATGAGAAGGGCATATTTCCATCTAATTATGTAGCAGCACTTCTATAATTACAATTTAGCTGTTCTGGCTTACATCAAAAACTATCCATCCCTCCCATGGCTCTTAACTTTGCTCCTAATGGGCTTACAACCACATTGTAGAGTTTGTCTTTTCCCACAAAGAGAAATTCTGCTGAGCATGAGATAAGACTCTTTGCTAGTGCCCTGCTGCAGAGATCTTTGGCACATCCCAGAAGTCCAGTTCATCTAGGAATCTTCCATCAATTTGCCATTGAAATATAACAAATAATTTTAAAAAAAAGTGTTTTCTCTATTTTGTTGTTGGTGGAAATATTTTGGTTTACTCTGAAGAACATCATGTCTGTGTTGATTTAGATTTTCCTCACTGTTTCTTTTCACTTCCACAAATGAACTCCCTAACATCTCTAAAAGGATCTCTGCTGCACCCACACTATTGCATTTTATACTTCAAAGGAAAGTTTAAAAAAAAATCAAATTTAGAACTATGCAAAGAGGAAATAAAAACAGAAATCAAGACTAATTTTGTGCTTTACTCCTGGCAGTTGGCCTTTGCTTCCCACATTTCTCTCAGTGCTGTCTAAAGGCACTGTCCAAAAAAATCTAAAAGAAAGAGATTAGAAAAGACAAGATGGGGAAAAACCCACTTCTTTTCTTCCCTTGGCCTCCATTATCCACATTCACCACTGATGAGTGGCAGATTCTTGGTTTCTTTTGCAATACCTCAGGCTTTCATAGAGAAGGGGGAAGCTATTTCAAAAGCCAGATAATATGATTATGAAAGCAGAAAGAGTATCAGAGAGAATGTGCAGACAGAAGTAGAACTCAGAGTGGTGGACTTATTTCTTCAAGGAGGCTGAATTTTAAAGTTTCCTTTTGTGTCCACTGTAGCTGGAATCACAGCTGGTGTTGGGAACATTGGAAATCAACTTCTATGTGTATACAAATGCATAAACAATATCTTTGACTTTCTTAAAAAGCATCTCAAACAATCTCTTGGTCCAGAGTGGGTTGGTTATCTTTATTTGGAGAGAAAAATGAGACTACCTTTACAGTTTTAATTGCTACAGGATAAATTTCATTGAACTAAAAAACCCAATTAGTTTTGGCCATCTGCAGAGTTAAACAGCAAAGCAGAAAAATACATTGTGATATATAGAGAGTGTGCTAGAGACTTCTAAGAAAAAAGTGCATTTTACTTGAGATGCTATGTGTAGAACTGATGCCTTATCTCGAAAAGGATCTTTTAGACCTCAGATGAGTGCAAAGAAGGGTGATGACTCTAGTATAAAGCACTGTGAGAGGCCTTCTTTGAAGAAAACTATGAATTTTCACACTTTAAAAAAAAAAAACAGGTTTTTTTTGAGGAATTAGATCTAGAGCTTCTGTGTTTTCCCTGTATCTGACCATTTGGAACTAAGCAGAGTCACTGAAACTAAACAGTGAGGAGCTCAAATTAAACCAACAAAAATGTCGGGGTTTTTGTCCCCAGAATTTGTGATTGGGATGTGCAAAGTCCTGAGAACAGCAGTGAAAGTGGATTAGAAAGGGATGAGGTGTTTGTACAAGGATAACAAGAGGCTCAGTAATGTTGCTGTTTTTTTGGAGTGGATCCTAAATCTCCTGCTTTGGCACACAGAAGGCTGATAAAGATCAGGTGACATGGATCAAATTTCCCCCTTGAGGGTTTTAGGTGTGTCATCCCTTGGTCCTGGATTTGCTCTGTAAGACAGAGGGGAAACTTCTGCCCCCCAGAGCCCCCCTCTGCCCCAAAGCTGCCCCAAAGCTGCCCCAAAGCTGCCCACAGGAGCTCAGTGCAGCACCTGGGGCTTCCAGCTGAGTTTACACATGATTCAGCAAACCACAGGGAATGAGGATAGGCTGGAAATGAAACACTTATCCAAATGTGTTGTTGCACAGGAATGTTTACTGCCCAGAAAATCTTCCTCTTCACAAAATGCTATAGGAGGAAGCTGGTAAAAAAAAAAAAAATGAACAAAGTCAGCATGAAATTGAAGTTTTCCACTGAATGTTTTAAACTGCATATTCAGCCCTAATGCTTTTAGAGAATATTTCAGGCAGGCCTCGGGTTTCTTCTGCTTAATAAAATGTTTTCACTGCTGCAATGGCCTCTCCATCACAACTGGCTGGTTGTATGCTTAATTCTTTTTTGTCACAGTTGTTCTCACATTCAGGAGCTACATTCTAAATAGATCTGCCCATGTCTGTGCCAAAACAAAACCATCAAGTAATTTGTGAATACCTCTTGCTCGTTTGGTGGGAATTAAAACCTGGCACACATAATCTAAGTTTTTGGTTTGCTTTTTCTTCTTTTTTGTCTAATTAGCTGCATTTAGTGCTGCTGACCCACCTCTATTTCTATGTGGGTTGCCTTTATAAAAATGCCAATGAACAATGAGAAATCTCAGGTGTTCAATTACCCTGGCACCTGGGGCTTGGTGCTGTGTGGATTCTGTGGGGCAGTAAAGAATTGTGGAAACTGCTCTATGTGGCTTTTCAAAGATGTGGGGTTTCTTTTCCTGTTCATACAGCATTTAATACAGCACAGCTACAGGCTGGAGAATGTACAGGTACAGCCATATCCTTTCTCTAGAAAAGTATAAAGAGAAGACAGCGTGTAAAAGATGCTGTGTGTTGAAAATGTATTTCTGGATGCTCAATTAGTTACTCTGATATCTTATTGTTTAATTTCAACTTGTGTGTGGACAGGAAAAAAAAAATCCTTGATGTGGTTTATGCTGAAGTGCAAGGTGTATGCTCCCTTTTTAATGGATTCATAAAGGGATGGTAGCAGTGTTGTTTCAGCCTTTCCCAGAGTCTAAATCTTGATAAATAATTCAATAAAAGTCATTGCCACAGTGAATGGTAATTAGGTTTATGAAAGAAAAAACAGTTGCTTCAGATAAAAGAATGAGGGCCCTATTTCTCACACTGCCCAGACAAACATCCATCACTGCTCACTCTCAGAGTAACAGCAGGTCACACCTTTCATACAAAGCAAGCAGGGAAGTTTCCACTTGAGAAAATTAAGGTTGAGATATATCCTTGTACTTTTTAGCACAAGTGCTGAGTGTCAGGCCTGTGCTTGGTCCTAAAGCCAGCTGAAATTTCAACTACAATCACACAGGAACAGGAGATTTACCATGACCAGCTCTTAGAAAAATGGATCTCTGACCTGTCCCCAGGTATTACCCAACTTTTTCCAGTTTAGATGACCAGAGTGTCCAGAATAACCAATTGAATTTTTCCAACTAGACCACATCAGGTGCTTTGTGCACTGTTAAGTAAATAAACACAGCAATTAAAGGCACAAACTTTATAAGAAGTTCCCAAAATTCTTATTTATAGCCATGATATGGGTTTGTCATTCAACCATCGACTTTTTTTTAGCTCTTAACTTAAATAAGATGTCCCTGCTTTGTAGTACATCGTGTGCTGTCCAGTTGCTTTGACTGCTTAGAGTAGTTCACAAATTTTCAAAGTTCACTGTGTTCTTGAACATCTTCTACTGCTGTGGCTCCTTTGGGGGGGTCAGAGGAGGGTAATGTAGTCAAATAAATTTTTATACCAAAATAATTGCATCAATTCTATTTAGTTTGT
This sequence comes from Brachypodius melanocephalos, assembly GCA_013398615.1. NCBI lineage: Eukaryota > Metazoa > Chordata > Aves > Passeriformes > Pycnonotidae > Brachypodius > Brachypodius melanocephalos. The sequence continues at coordinate 4,218,732 of VZSR01000824.1, forward strand.
CTTGTCACAATCCTTTCAACTTTGAGAAGTTCTGCATTTCAAGGGATAATAGACCATAAAAAGACCTTTTTTCCCCCATTGAAAACATTAAATAAATAATGACAAGAATGAAAAATACTGCACTACACTCTAACATTATGCAACCAGCATGACTGATGTGATTTATCTGTCTCTTACAACCCCTTTTGCTGCTAAAGGAACTGTTCCATGAAAAATATTCTGTAGAGCAGGAAAAATGTGAGGAGATTTAGTTACATCATATTTTTATGACACATATCAATATAGATTCATTAAAATTGCAGGAAAAAAGCCTGCCAGTCACAGAAATCTTCCCTTTCCTTCCTTCCATCCTTATTTTCCACCAGGATTCCCACATGGGGACTATGCCCTCCTCCTTTCCTCTGAACCACTGAGCCCAGAGTTGTATGCCTGCAAGGAACTCAACTGTTTTCCTTGCTATACACTTAATATTTAATATGTAACATTCAGCTCCGTGTTCTAACTTAAATCGTTCAATAGACCATGTATTATTCAACAGAGGAAACCTAAAATGTTAAATAAGCAGCAACTTCAGATCCGTTTTTACGAGTGGGCCTGACTATGTAACATTTCCTTGCTTTATTGTAGCTACATTATCACTTTTAATTCTTTCACTATTTGGTTAAGTTTAAGCAGAGCAGTTTGCCATCCAGGACATTTCTAGCATTGACCTCTTTTCTTCTAGGCAAGTACAAATGTGCAGTTAGTACTTAGCCCGAGTGCATAATGCATGCAAAATTAATAGATGGGCAAGATTTGCTTGAGTGTTAAAAAACCAGGACCAATGGATGTGCTGGGATTGATCTTCTCCCCTCCACACAGTTTCTTGCAGAGTTCTAGAGGAACTTTTGCAGACTATTCTTTTATTAAATGGGGTGGAGGATTCATATCTGCTGGCACATGTGAATTACTTACGCATTCCCAGCTCCTGTTGTTATTTATCTCACAATAAAGTGCAAGCACAAACTCTGACTGAGGTGCCTTCAGTGAACCACAGAGCTCAACACTGAGTCTAGAGAAAGGTCAAAGAACAGCAGAACAGATTTTCTATGTTATATTTGTTGACAAAGGTTTTAAATACAAAAAAAAAAAAAAAAATGGGCCAGTTTTTTTGAGGTGTTTGGTTACCTCAGTTCCAGTTAAATAAATGGGAATTAATTGCCAGATTGCTGCTTAAAAGATTGGCTGACAGTGATATCTAAAAAACAAATTATACCAGGTCTTGGCTAGAGGCATAAAATGCCCTTAAATTTACTAACACTCATTCCAAAACAAACCCATTTTTAGCACAATCACTGGGATGATTTGATGCCTGATAAATAATACTAACCTTCCTACCTCCCAGTGTGAAACCTAGAGCTGCTGTGATAGAATTCCTCAAGAAGTAGGAGACATGGTTGTTAGCACATATCCCACCCTCCTGCAGTGGTAGAAATTCAATCTAGCAAATCCCCTCTGAGATCTGAGGAAGAAGACAAAGTCAAATAGAATAAAGAGAAGCAATTTTTTTTCTTTCTTCAGTCCATGACAAACCTTATCAGTTTTGCCTGGGCAAAATCACCATCGCTGGATTGCTAGAAATCATCTTGTAATTTTCCGGCCTAAGTCTATTTCTGAACATTATATATCCCATTGATCTTGTGCCAGTATCATACTTAAAGTTAGCTAACTCTTCCACTATCTTGACATTCAGCCTTTACAAGTATGAGTCACCATATCCTCCCACAACCTTTATACTCCTATGCCAAGTTGAGTTTTTGTGTATCCTTGTCCACAACGATTATTGTCACCTTCTCAGTTCCTCCTTCCATTTCCCTATTTTTCTCCTGAAAATAGGTGCTTAGAAATGCTAAACACAATTCCATCTGATGCTACAACCAAGCATTTTTTTATGACTGAATGGGTAATTCCTTACCTGTACTGAACCATATTCAGAATGCTTTGCCCTCTGTACCTGTACTGTGTGCATAGATTTATAGAATACCTTGAGTTCAAAGGGATCCACAAGGATCATCGAGTCCAGCTTGTGGTTCTGTACAGGGCACCTGAAGGATCACCCCAAGGGTCTGAGTGTGTTGTCCAAATACTTGAACTCTGTCAGGCTTGGGGCTGTGCCCCCTTTCCTGGGTGCCTGTTCAGTGCCCAGCCACCCTCTGGGTGAAGAATCTTTGACTAATGTCCAACCTAAACCTGACACAGCTTCATTGCCAGCCCCTCAGGTCCTGTCACTCTTCCCCAGAGAGAAGAGATCCGTGTCTGTCCCTCTGCTTCTCTTTGTCAGGAAGTTTTAGGGTGCACTGAGGTCTCCCCTCAATCTCCTCCAGGCTGAACAAGCCAAGTGACCTCAGCCACATTTCAGACAACTTCCCCTCCAGATCCCTCACCATCACAGCCCTTCTCTAGACACTCTCTAATAGCTTTATATCTTATATTGTGCTGTGGGGAACTCACTCATGGGCTGAGCTCTCCCAAGCACAGAAGTGGAGCTCCTCAGGGATGTGCCAAGGTGAGGCACAGCCCATTGGAATGTGGTAACAAGGGAGACCTCTAAAGAGATAAGTTAACTTTGAAGACACAAATTGTTGTTTATCTCATCTCTGGGGGATGCAGTTTTGTCCTTATCAGTACCTGATTTAGTATCCTTCACATTTAGGTCACGGGGGTGGAGTTCTTGTTTTGCACACAGACATGTCAGGGTAATAGCTCTGCTGAATTCACAGCAAAATTCACAGCACAATTCACAGCCTTGGAGAGCCCTGCAGGAGCAGCAGTCCTGCTGCAGCCTGGGGAAAGGCCTGACCTGGAGCAGAGAGACAGGAGACGAGGAAGGAGCAGCCCAGAGGGGCTGGGAAGGACCAAGCACTGCCCCATCCCCACTCTGTCAGAAAAGAGGGGTCAGGAGTGAAGGGGAAGGGGGCTCTGGAGAAAAGCTGGGTGGAATATATTGCTTTTTGTGCTGCTTGTCTTTCTTTCTCAATACCAGAATATATTTTAATTGTGAATAAATTAAATTAATTTTCTCCGTATAATCCTGTTTAGCCCATGACAGGGACTGGTAAATGATGTCCCTGTCTTTACCTGAGCTCTCCCATCGTGTTTTCTCTCCTTTTACCTCTGGGGAGGGGAGTGACTCTGCAGCTGGGTGGGTGTTTGGCCCTTTAGCAGGAATGACTGCCTTGTCTGGTTCTTTTAAGGGTTCTCAAAGGGATTTTTTTCCAGGATCTCAATGTCCATTTTGTGTGGTTGAGAGAAGTGTCTTGTCTCTCCAGAAGACAGGCTGCATGAAGGTTGTAGTGTGCAATTTCTGCATGCCTGTGAGAGCCCACTCTGAGCCCAGAGGCTGTATAACATGGGTACCTGTGTCTGCACCCCAAATTAGTAAGTCCTGAGAGCCTCTGATGTGTACCAGTTCAGGGTTTAGCATCACCAATGCAGCTGCATCTCTCTATCTATAGAATCAGGCAGCAGAGCCTGGCTATTTTTGTTTGCCCTGCCAGGGGGGAAACAAAAATCCACAAGATACCTTCTGGGTGACTCTAGACTGAGGCTTGCCAGGAAAAAAAGTCTTAAAGAACAGCAGATTTGATTTTATTTCAGCATTTAGGAGAAGGCAGCTTCCCAAAACATCTAGGCATGATCTGCATAGCAGTAAATGTGTGTGTGAGGTACTGCAGAGGCTGTATTTGCATTTTTGCTGAAAGAGCAGTGCTGCACAAGGAGGTGTGTTTGTAAATAGTTCTGAAGCATCCCTCTGAATTACAGCAGTCTGCCAGGCTCCTGGTGGTGAGAAGAGACATGCTAAGGATGTGCAAAGGAGTTAAGCAGGATTGCTTCATCCCAGGTGTGATTCAGAGGTTTATGTGAGGCCATGACTGACTTTTTTTAAAAAAAGCCTTCCCTCAAGCTGCCCTGAGATAGGAGGTGAAATGTCTCAAATGTTTAGAGACTGGCTGTTTCTGGCAGCATGAGGGGTGATGCTCAGAGAGATGGGGGCTTATAAAATAGAGAAAGAAAGATTTTTTATGCGACCAGATAGTAATAGCACAAAGGGGAATGTTTTCAAATTAAAAGAAGAGATATTTAAATTAGCTGTTAGGAAGAAATTATTTTCTGTGAGGATATTGAGGCTCTGGCACATGTTGCCCAGAGAAGCTGTGGATGCCCCAGCCCTGGAAGTGTTCAAGGTAAGGCTGGATGGAACTTTAAACAAGCTGGGATAGTGGCAGGTGTCTCTGCCCATGGCAGGGGATTTGAAACTAGATGATCTTTAAGGTCCCTTCCAATCCAAGCCCTTCCATTGTTTTATAATTCTGTGATAACTCCTCTTACATTTGTAAATATGTTTGTCACTTCTGCTTCTGTGAGCTCTGCTTCTCTACCAGAGGCTACCAATGTCTGGAAATGATAGAAATCTCATCTTTTTCACCTAAATTCAGGAAACTCAGTGTGTGGGGCTATGGGAGGGGGGACATGTAATTGCACAGAGTGTTTAAAGGGGTGGAAGAAACAAGGGACATGACTGCAGAGAGGAAAAGCACGATGAAATGAGAGCCAGTCAAGTGAATCTCATTTTCAATGTGCAAACACGTAGCCCTGGATGCTGGTCACTGGAACTCAGATGTGCTTGTACCAGTTTGGTTTGCTCCAGAGATCACTCTCAATATAGTGAATATATTATTGCCATAGGTTATTTCCCACTGGCTGCAGTAACAGCTCTTCTGTCTTGAAGTCTCAATGTGATTTCACTTTTCATGAAGTTTCCTTTTTGCTTCTCAAAAAATATTAATGAGAAGATAAAATGCTGTGCAATCATGAACATTGGCACAGGTATTTAAAGTGAAAATAATCACAAATTGCTTGTGGAATGAAAAAAAAAGAAAGGGCAAAAATTACTAGAGAAATTTTTTATTTCAGGGACTGAACGACGAGGGATAAACTTGATGGTTTGTTTCTTATCTGCCCTCTAGTGTTCAGGACTCCTTTTCCTCTGGTGTGTGCTCATGTCCAAGGGGTTCTTTGAGCATGGGAAGTGAATTTAAAAAATGGCAAAGCAGTTGAGTTAGTGGAAAAAAACTTTCTAATATTCTTCACCATATGAATTCAAAGGATTCAGTTTGTTTAATGGATTTGTCATATTAGAGAAACAGGAGGACAAATAAGTAATCAATCAATCTCCAATCTCATCTCAAATTTCTTAGTCCTTTTTAGAAGCTGACAAAGTCTGTGCAAGTCTGTGAAACTGGGAAGATTGGTATAATCAGAGATAATTTTCCTTGTGGTTGAAACAGATTTGTTGAATCTTCATTGGAATGCTCTGGGGTAGTTGAAAATGTTAATTTATGGTAATTTAGAGCTTAAAAAATACAAATATGAGACTATTTTAGAAAATAACTTTTTTTTTTTTTTTTTTGCAACTGAGCTTAACTCTTAGAGCCAGCATTGTATTAGTCATCTTCCCAAAATATTTTTTAAATTTCAAATTCAGGAGAAAAAGAGGTTTTGCATAAAAAATTATTAACTTATTCTAGGAACTTGGATTGAACCTTATTTATGCTAAATGTGCACTAAACCTGTAAGTGGATTAATTCTGTAATACCTAAAGTAATATTTGGAAGAGCACACACACATAAATATCTTGTCATTATGTTATTATGGACTAATTCATAATGTGTGCATGTATACTCACATATTTAATGTCTGTGTGCATTTGTATAAATTCAGTCTATTTAAAGAAAGAATATATTTGTGGATGTGTATTTGTGAATGTATATAAATATGTATATAATCATGTGCAATTCTAGGTCATTAAAACATGGAGTGAGGAATCCTGGACTTCTGTATTGTTTTTGGAGCAAGATGCTGAGCTGAGTTTCCCAATCCATCACTTAAATAATATTTAGTGATATTTGATTGACCCTTTAGAGCCAACAGTGCCTCGATCCCCCCTTGCCTGCACCCTGCCCAGCCAGAGAGTCACTGAACAGGCAGAGAGGTCATTGCCTTGCCTGAACACTGGTTTTGGTCTCCAGGAAAATCCCCTGGAAACTGGGAGGCCTCCAGGGCAGAATTCAGTCTCCCCACGATGAAGAAACACAAAATTATTCTTAGCTCAGTCCTGATATCTTTCATAGCTACTGCAGAAGGCAGGCTGGAGACAAACTCAAATGGGTGTCCTTTGAGTGGCATTTTGGAGACTCCTAGGTCTCTGCAGGAGAGAGAGAGCCTTTCTAAGACCAAATTCCCTGCCAGGTTTTATTTTCCCCAGGGCTGCAGTGAAGATCCTGCAGCAGGGCTAACCTCATCACACAGTCCTGCTGTTCTGGGCCACTATTGACAAAGGTTCCCTTTTCAATCTCTGCCTGAGTAGAGTCACTTCCAGCTTCCTGTGGGTGACACATCATTATTCTGCACCCACCAGGACTCTGTTTGTTCCTTATGTCACAGCTATACCTCAACAGAAGATTTACTGAGGTTCACCCTGAAATGGGTGATGATGGTGCTTGGTTGAGAGAACAGAGCTGAACAAAATGGTATCGCTTTTTTCTCCATTTCAAACAAAAATACAAATGGTGATACCTGGCCACATTAATGAATGAACCTGCTTTTGCCTGGAAGGGAAAGGTAAATCTGCCTTCTGAGGACTGGGATCCTGGAGGAGCCCCTGTTGTTCATGACAAGACAGGCAGGGTTGCAATGATCCCTCGAGGGTTTCCCCACCATGTGTCCAGTGACATGCAGGATGCAGTGGCTGTGGTTTCTGTGAGGCAGTGCTTGTTGTGGGTCTGTGTTGTGGCCACTCAAATGTAAGGATCCTGTTAAAATCCAGATACCATGTGCTGGTTTGGGTTGTTTCTGTAGATTGCAGAGGATCATGCTAAAGCCTAATTAACAGAGAGGGGCTGTGGCCATCCCTTGTCCCATGCAAGAAGGGCAAACAAGGGTGTGCTCTGTGGTGGGAACTGGACAAAATTACAGATAAGGGTTCATCTCTTCTCAACAGAAAGGCTGTGAGAAGAACTTCTGCTGCATTTCACCCCAATCTATCCCTCCTTTCTCTTTCATATCTCTCCTATCTGGGTGTTGGCAGGGAACTGGGTCATGCAGGCTTTCAAGGGAGAGGGAAATGTTTACTTTCCCCTTTGTGTTGAAGAGATTGAGCCTCTCTCTTGCCCCATTTAATTTCAGAGCTGGGTAATGAAGTCAATGCTATTGCTATGTTTGTGACTGGAGAAGAAAGGATAATAAAAAGAATGTGATGTAATGCTCTGATAAATTCCATGATTATCTTTAGCCTTCTTTCCTTTTCTTTTTTATTGGCCTGACATGTACCTGCTGTGCCAATCTGTTAGCCAGGATGGCGTCACTGAGAAGTGCACAAACATATAATTTCTGCTTTTCATTTCACAGACTGAGTGCAGGGCAGGCAACTGAGGGAAGATTTGGAAACCTGGGAAAGTGACCTCTGTAGTGAGACAAGCCACATGTATCACAGAATAATCCAGAGGGTCTTTAGCTCAGTTCCCTGCTCCAAGCAGAGCTGTGGGGCCAGCTATGATTGCTCAGAGCTTTATCCAGTCCAGTCCTGAAAATTTCCAAGGATGGACACCACAAAACCCCTCTGGACATCATGCTGCACTGCTTGACTGTCCTCAGGGGAAAAGGGTTTGAATCTCTCTCATTTAAGTTTGTGCCTGTTGTTTCTGATTTCCCTGCCACACACCACCATAAAGAACCTTTTTCCAGCTTCTGGATGATCTGTCCCAATAAGTGGTGGGGGGCTGCTGACCCCCCTTAACAGTCCATCCAAAGCAGTGTCTTATCCACGCCTAAGAAACTGGTCCTTCACTCTCTCCTTACCTGGAAAATTCTTCAGATCCCTTCTTCTCGGTGGTCCTCTATGCTCTGGTTTATCCAGATTCTCTTTGTGTTGGGGGGACCCAATAAAGCTGGGTTCAGTATTTAGGTGTGCTCTGAAGAGCGCTGAGGCAGGGAGGGATGATCTCTTCCCTTTATCTACAGGCTGTAGCCTTGTTGGTACAGCCTTGGAGGCTCACTGTCTTTGCTGCCGAGTCTCACATCTCTCTCACTGTCCAGCAAGAACCCCTGAGCCTTTTCTGCAGTCCATCAGCCCCAGTGTTTCTTCCATCCCAATCCCCTGCCCTGAGTCAGGGATTCTAAGGGTACAGCAATGTTTGTAGGAGCTGTGTTTTGCAGTTCTCACTGGTTGCTGGATCTGTAGATAACAATATTATGGATGTTTTGAGATGATGTTGCTGTGGGCAGTGCCAGGTGCCTCATGCTCCCATCTGCAGGGTCTCTACAGGCTGTGGTGTGTGCACGTGGAGTTTTCTCTTAGCACTTAGGTGGCAGGGAAGACCATAAAATACACTCTGGTGATGGAGCTGTGCCAAGGCTTTCGGCTCTGTTCAAGGCTTGGTTGCTGCCTGTGTGTGTGTGAATTTTTCCTGCTAGGGTGGAACAGGAGAGGGGAAACAAAAAGGTGTTTCCCCTCCCTTCACCCAGATCTAGAAAGCTGAGAAGGAAAAAGGAAGTGTCCCTCCTTTCTGTCACATGTACATCCAACCTTTGCAGTCATTCCCTGGACTCTGACCATGCTGAACTATATAAAGTGCTCTGCAGCTGCTCCTCAAGAATAACAGGGGCAACCTACAGGGAATATCCTCAACAGTTTCCTATTTATTCCCTTTGGAGATGGATAACATCTTTTTCTTAATATTTTTGGTAAGAGCGTGTAGAAGGATATTCTGCTTTGATTGAATGCTGAAAGTGAGTTTTGCTGGTGGGGTTCAGGTCACTGGAAAATCAAACCCCTCTCTCTTCCTGTCAAGCCTCCAGCTGAGAAGCTGCTGGACACAAACACCCAAATCCTTCCATCTTTACTCATTCAGATATCTATGTCAATACCCTGGCTGTTTGGTCTCTGTCACAGACATGCCTGCATGGCTGGGACATGCAGTGAGCCCATTGTCATCCTCCCTGACCAGCTCCAGCTCCACATCTACTCAATCTTTGTCCACCCCATTGAGAGAAATCATTTGGTGGCTTGTGTTATCACTGATTTCTCTTGCCATGTGCTCAACTGAGACATTAAGAGGAGGAAATGTTTCTGAATTATTTACATGTGGACTTCAAGATAAATATTTTTCTGTGGCAAACCTCTGAAGTCCTGCAGTTGCTCTCTGCACCTGTGGTTCACTTCTTTAGATGTGTAGTAGTTCTGTCTCTTCAATAGATTATAAGCTCCAAGAAGAACAGCAGATGTCTACACAGGTGCTAAGACAGAGTTCCTTGATTTTTTATCCAGTGTCATATCTTTCACCTTTCTTTGAACTACCACAGACCCAAGAGCATCATATAACTGGCATAGTCCCCTTTATGAAAATCCTTAATGTTCAGTTTATTTTAAAGTTACAACACATGTATTTCATAAACATTGTTTGCCTTCCATTCAAAGACAGAAGGGGGTTTTGGCATAAACTCTACGGAGCAGGTGGGTTCATTTCTTCTGATAGCCACCCAGAAGACAGATGAGACCTGGTCCTATGTAGCCCCAATTTGGGGCATTTCAGAGGTCAGTAACACTGAAGTTCTTTCCAAAGCAATGTAGACATATATCAAAAGTTTCTGCACTAAACTCCTTCCTTCTCAGGAATGACCTATTTGCTAAAAGCAAATATGAATGTGAGGTAAGGAAGTGTCCACTAGCGACCACTATCATCACCTAGGGTGGTGGGAATGTTGAAAAATATCCTGCTCTGGTTTTGTTGTAACGAAGTCTATAGAGTTGTGAAAGGTGGCACTCAGCAATCTGGATAATGACTTCTTAATTTGCTTTTCCCAGACTTTAAAATACTCTTAAGAGCTTGACTTTTCTCTCGTCTCATTCCTTCACACCATTGTACTTCAACCTTGAGCCACGAAAGAAAAAATGTCTCTAGCAGTGTCTGTCTTTCCCATTTAAATGGGATTTGGGTGTCATTGACCTAGAAAGAAAAACAGTGGTTAGAAGTTATAGGTCAGCACTTAGAGCAACTTTAGAGAGGTGTTCAAATCTCAACCATGAAACCTTTTCTGCACCATGGTTTGCCTAGACACAAATGAGGATGGATGTCTCTCATCTCCTTGCAAGGCTGAAACATTGTGCTTATTGTAGGCAATGCTAGACGAGTGTTTGGTTTTGATATTTTAAAATAATCTTTATATGCAAACTCCAGTTAGTAGTTAGGTACTACCAGTACTGCCTGCCAGCTGGTATTTTGCATTATAAAAGCCATATATTAAAAAAAAAATCTGAAAACCTCTAGGGAAGAGTCTTAAACAAACAAGCCCATCTGGCTGTTTAGTGAATTAATATGTATTTTAGGTGGGAGTGATACCAGTGAGTGTTGTTAAGGTTGTCCAGCATTTCTTATAGTAACACTCTAGCTTTTATTGCTTATCATTTTGCTGTATCTTAATTGCTCGGGCTGAAACATTTTATGCAGGGGCATCTTCCTTGGACTGAATTAATTTGTGAAAACTGCAGCCAAAATAGTTTAGATATTTCCATAGAGGAATCTATGAGAAATAATCAGTTTTGCCTGCATTAGAAATGGGTCATCTGCTCTTCTTTGGAAGACTGCACTTATGTGCTCCAAAGAGAAAAGAAATTGTCTTTGTGTTGTATCCATCTCTCAGAACTTCTATAATAAGCCCATAAAGCTTTGAATAAACACAGTTTTTGGGTGCTCAGCAGCAGCTAGACATAAACAGCTAAGTTCCTGTGATATGTTGAATGCACTGGATGTTTTCCAGTCTGTGTCAAAACAGAATTCTCTGCAAATTTCCATCCTTTTTTCTGTGATTATGTAGGTTAGGTCAGACCTAAGGTGGGACACAAGGTGGGAGATGCAGCACTCAGGGTGAGAGGAAAGCTTGCACTGTGCCCAAACTAAATAGGGGAGGAAGTTGCCCTTATGATTTACTGCACAAAATTGGCAGAGGGAGGACTAAGAGGTAACAAGGAGCCCTGGAAGAGATCAAGTGATTTAGGTTTAGGATACTGTGGATTGACTTGGATGGAGGAGTGAAAGGTGTGACTACAGGTGTGTGGCAATATGTTTGTGTGTGGAAGAAAAAGGAGGTTGTCTGTAAAACAAAGGAAGAGGTTGGGAGCTGTTGAACAAGGGGGCAGAGATCAGGAATCTCTGGAATGCATGCTGGGAGCAGTGGGGTATGGGACTTGTTCATGATTTCATAGAATGGTTGATGTCAGAAATCACCTCTTGAGGTCACATCATGCCTGGCCCTGTCCAAAGCAGGATCAGCTAGAGCAGGATACAGAGGAAAATATTCAACCAAGTTTTGAATATTTCTGGTGATGGAGACTCCACAACTGTCTGGGCAACCTGTTCCAATCTTCAGGGAGTTCAGCATTGACCTCCAGAAAATCTCAGCTGCTTTTGTGGGTGCCTCCAAAAAAGTCCAGGACTTGTTTTCCTTGCGCAAAATAGATGCCAGTGGCAGCCCTTTTTCAATAAAAGTGTTTAGAAAAATATTGATTGTGATTCTGTGAGGTACTGCAGTAGTGAGCACTGCTCTGCAGCTCCAAGGCTGTCTGCAAAATGTTGTTTTGGGCCTGGGCTGTGTTATTTACAAAATCCTTCTTTTATTTGTGTGAGGGTTTTTTTTGGTGTATTTTTTAAAAAATTGTTTGTTTTGTTTTTGGTTTGTTCTTTTGAACTACCAATACTGCAGTAGTTCCTTCAAGTCTTATCAGATGTTTGTATCATGTTCAACATTTGAAATGTGCTTATTTACTTTCTGTTTTCTATCCAGTATGCAATCTTCCAGAGCCCTGAATGAGAGGACTGTAACCTGAGGTTTTCCACTGCCTTCCAGGTAAGGAGAGCACTGGTGGGTAAAAGCAGATTTTTGATAATTAAAGCAAGGCTGTTTACCTGACAGGCAGGTTGGCTGTAACAAAATGCTGGACTGAAACCGAGTGGTAGAATGAACAAATACTGAATGGATGGCAGCTGAATGAGCACTCTGTGATTTGAAGACAGGATAAGTGTAAAGACTTGCAAGGAGAGGTATAAAATTTTCTTGGATGCAACTATTAAAACAAGTCAAGTCTTTGTGATCCTTTTCATATTATAATATGTGGGTTTTGTGCGAAATACATGCTTATTAAAATGATAAGTTATACTTTATGCTTTTTCTAATACTGTAGACTTTACCTTTAATTCTTGACTATGATATGTGAAAATACTGCATGATTTTAAATGCTGCATGATTTAAAAAAAACCCACCTGCATTATTTTAAAAACACCTTTGTACTGTGGAACTTCCTAAGAATCTGTTATATTTACTAGAATCATAAAATGGTTTGGAAATCATCTGGTTCCAAACTTCTTGCCATGGAAAGCAATAACTTTCATTGGATCAAGTTGCCCAAAGTCTCTTCAACCTGACTTTAAATGCTTCCAATGATGGGGTGTGGGTGATGGAGATCTGACTGTCACCTGACTGTCAGCTGCATCAAAATAAATATTGATATATTTTAGTTGACACATGTGGTTATATTTTTCTCAAATAGCTGCGTGAAAGGCATCTTTTGATCCCTTCTCCTGTTTTTCTTCTCCTTTTGCTTAACTGCTTCTCTTGCATAGCATGAAAACTGGATTATGTGAGCCTGTGTAATTCACCTTAGAGGATGTTTCAGTATGGAGCTGTAACAATGTGGTGCATTTGCTTCCTGAAAGGGTCTTGCCATCTAAATGCTCCTAGAGCACACAGGAGATCCAGAAGTAATCAAAACCCCAAGACTGAGTGTTCTGTTTGTTTTCCTGTGTCAAACTTTCCCTTTTGATCTTACCCTTTCCTGAAATTATAAAGCAGAGAGAAACAGCCCCTGGAAACTGTGTAAGAATCAAAAGGTAGATTCAGCTTCTCAGTTCACTAAAAAAAAAGCTTGACTTCGTCTGTCCATTCCCTACAGAGCTGCTGTGTTTCCTACTGCTAGCCTGGAGCACATATTCTCCTCCCCAGCCATGGTGTGACCTGTTACACACCCATGAGGAGCTTTCACAGAGGTTTCCTGCAGCAAGCTGTGTGCCAGAGCTCCAGGAAAGCTCCTACAGCCAGGATGGAGTCTCTGCCTGCAAACATTCCTTATGTGCTCCAGGTGGAAGCTGAGGTTGTGGTCTTTCCTTGGCACATGAGACACACTCACTTCCTTGTTCCATGTTTAAATCACAAGCTTGTGCCTCATCATGTCAGGTGTTATGTACTGATATTGAGGTATCAGAGGAGTCAGATAATCACAGAATGTTAAGGGAATGTTGGAAAGGATCTTAAAGATCATCTGATCCCAATGCCCTCTACCATGCCAGGGACACCTCCCACTAGACCAGGCTGCTCCAGGACTTTTCCAACCTGGCTTTGAACACTGTCAGGGTTGGGGCACCCACAAACCCCTCAGCAACCTGATCCAGTGTCTCACCACCCTCACAGAAAAGAATTTCTTCCTAATATCTCACCTAGATTTGCTCTCTTTGTACCCATTACTCCTTGTCCTGTCACTACTGTTCCTATCAAAGAGCTCCTCTCCTTGAGGGTCCTCTTTATGTAGTAGAAGATTGTTTTGGATTCTCCACACAACCTTCTCCTCTTCAGGCTGAATAATCCCAACTTTCTTAGCCTGTCTTCATGGGAGAGGTGCTCCAGTCCTCTTATCAACTTTGTGGCCTCCTCTGGACTTGTCCCAACTGTTCCATGTCCTTATGTTGGGAGCACAAGAACTGTGCTCAGCACTCCAGGTGGGGACTCACAGGAGCAGAGTAGAGGGGCAGAATCACCTCTTTTGACCTGCTGGCCATGATCCTTTGGATGCTGCTCAGGATTCTCTTGTTTTTCATCAGCCATCACCCCTAAGTTCCTCTTCTCAGGGCTGCTCTGAATCTCTTCTCCACCCATCCTGTTGATGTGTCTGGGATCGCCATGATCCAGGAGCAGGACATTGTGTTTTGCTTTGTTGAGTTCCTGAGGTTTGCTCAGTCCTACTTCTTCAGCCTGTCCAGGTCCTTCTGGATCCTTCCCTTCCTTCCAGCCTGTGGCTGCCCCCTTGGTGTGGTGAATTTGCTGATGGTGCCTCCATCCCACCATCCATGTCACTGATGAAGCTGTTGAACAGCATCAGCCACAGTGATGAGGGACTCCACCCATCGTTGCTTTCCATGTGGAAAATTTGCTGTTGGCCACAGCCCTCTGTGTGCATCATCCAGGCAGTTCTTTATCTACCAAGTGGTCCATCCATCAAATCCATGTCTCTGCAATATGGAGACAAGGATGTCGAGTGGGACAGGGTCAAATACTCTGCAGAAGTCCAGGTGGATGATGTCAGTCACCCTTGCCCATCCAGCAACACTGCAGCTCTGGCGTAGAAGGCCACCAAATTGGTCAGGCATGAACAGGCAGTAAGAAGTTTGTAGTTCTAAGCTTATTTCAGCTATTTTAAGCTTTTTTTTTTATTTAACTCTGCTCTTAGAATTTGTGCAATTACTATTACATTCCAGTCATCTCCACTGAGATGTTCTTGCCCTACTGCTACACCCCAGCTCTGATAGTGTAGAGTAACAGACTGGAGTGGAGTGTACAACCTGTAAAAATGTTTACCAGCCCAATGTGTGCCCTGCAGCATGGACTGGATGCTCCAGTGAACATCTATTAGTTATCCTGCTACCTAATGGGAATATCTGTTTCAGGTTATTATTAAATAATCCAAAGGCTCCACACAAGGAATCCAGAATATAAATGTTTTTGCCTATGATGGGGTATAGGACACCAAGCATGTCCAAGGATGCCTGTGCCGTAGGGATTGCAGCCAGTCTGGGAATATTCAGCAGCTAAACAGGCACTGAGACATCCTCACTGCTGAAATCTGTCTGCTGTGGGGCTAAGATGGCAGTTAAGAGACATTTCCAGAAGATATGTTTTGGTTTAAAACTTTGTTGACAGGCATCAGGGCTCAGACGGCTGATTTGGTGAGAATAGCTCTTCTGAACTGGAGTTAGAAATGGGATTTACCTTTGCCTCAGGATGTCGCAGATAAATACAGATAAGTAAGTCAGCCCTTGTGTTTTCCTAACAACAGGGAGACAAAAAGAGGCACAAGGGAGAGTTTACCTGACTTGCTTTAGAAATCTGTGTTACATACTGTAACACCACTTATCTCCCCAGTGAAGGATGCAAATCATCGATCCCACCGTGCAGGATCTTCTTGCAAAAAAATGAAATTATTTTACCTTTCTTTTTTTTTCTTCCTTTTTTTTTTCCCCCTGTGCTTGGTTAGACCTTTATATCCACTTTGTCCTCGCTTGGCACAGTTGAAGATGCCCACTCTGCAGGGTACAGACAGAGAGGTATCAAAGCCATTTCTTTTATTGGACTCTGCATCCCCTTCTGGGTGGATTTTTCGTCAGTGTTGCAAATTAGCACCAGCAAGAGAATTAAGGTGGACAATTCCTCAGTGGTATAACATAGCCATGCTGAGCCAAAGGACCTGAAGCTAGAGGACAGCTCTCTCCTTCTATTCTTATATGTCTTCTTGAAATAATAGATGCAGCTTCCAAGAAAAAAAAGCCCCAATAAGCAAACTTGGAAAATATATCCTTGCAAACTGGTTACACACACCTACCTCAGCAGGTACATTTTGCAATACAGATCCTGATTTAGCAGAAATAAGATCTGTCTCTGGTCCCAGTGATCTATTCAGAATAACCATGGGTTTTGCTGTCAGCTAGTTAATCATGGAATGGGTGATTTAGATGTGCTCACCATCATTACTGCAATGAGATCTTCTTGCCCTGCATTCAAAATCACAGCAGGAAATCTGGGCCACACATGCAGCAAATATTTTTTAATCTCTTGAGAAGGGTTTCGGAGTCCTGTCTAATTTTACATGCATTACATTTTTAAAGATTAAAATAGATAACGTATTTCTTGTTTCTTTTTAGAGTGCTAGAAAGTCCCTTTGAGTCAGCAATTCCATATAATCTCTGAGCAGACATCAAAAGTGTTGCCTAAAAGAAGATTAATTAAAAAATCTTTAGGGATATTGGTTTATAAGATATTTGGAGGCTGTGAAATCAGAAGTTACTCTGAGGAGGAACCAGTGTATGCTGGCTGGCACTTTTTCCTTCTCAGTCAGTTAGTTCCAGTTTCTCCCACAGTCATGAGATATATAGAAAATGATTTTAAATGAACCAGATTATGACTCTGCAAATGAATATGGTGTGGAGACACTGTCTTCTAGAATATCTTGAGAAATGCTGCCAACAGCATGCCATAGAATCATAGAACTGCTTGGGCTTGAAGAGACCTTAAAGAACCGTTCCATTCCAGCATCCCTGCTAGGGATAGGAACACCTTCCACTATTCCAGGTTGCTCCAAGCTCCATTCCACCTGGCCTTGAACACTTCTGGGGCTGGTGCATCCACAGCTTCTCTGGGCAACCTGTGCCAGGGCCTCAGCACCTTCACAGTAAAGAACTTTTCCCTAATGTGTAATCCAAACCTACTCTCCTTCAACTTGAAGCAATTCTTCCTTGTCCTGTCACTATGTGCTCTTGTGAAAAAAAACCCTGTCCATCTTTCTTGTAGGCCCCAGCTTCTATAACCATTTATCCATGTTTGATACTTTAATAGAAAATACCATCCAGTTCATTTTCTTGGTGCCTCAAGCTCATAGATTCATATCACCTGCAGCATTCAGACTGAAAGCAGAGATCTGGCAGCAGGAAGCAAATCCCTTTAGAAAGTTTCCACCAGTGATTTTTTTCCCAGTATTTTTTAGACAGGGTTTCACAATGTCCTGCAAGCAGTACCAGCTCCTGAAAGAACTGTCATGGCTTATGAGCGTTACGTAGCTTTGCACTGACATTTTGGGATGGAAGTGACATTTGATTGTTGTGACCTTGTTGTGTCTTGTGATGTTCCAGTGCAAAATGAGAGCCCCACGACATGACTCTTTGATAGGTAAATGGCAGCTGAATGCCTTCATTTCACATGTCTCTCTCAGTTAACGCTCTGTATTTTGATCATGTGGCAGTCCATTCACCTGAAGTCTTTTCCCGTTCTTATTTTCAGATCATTAGACAAAGGCAAAGTTCAGCTTGTTTGCTTCATGCATGAAAGAATCAGTGTCCTGTACTGTTTAAGAATGTTCCTTTCTGGAAGGTTTTTTCCTCACTGTTTGGTGGTTAGAGGCAGTTCTCCGTCACACAAGGAATTCACTCCTCAGGGGATATCTCTATGCAAAAAAACCTTTATGCGATTAGACAATAACTTTTGGGTCCCAATTTAAAGGCAGAGTGTTGGCCTTTAGTTCAAAAAAGAAAAAGTTAAAAATTGCATCACAGCAGCAACTTTGAAAGTCATTCCCTTCCCCACCTCTGCTGTTTTGTTCAGTTCTTTATAAAAGTGCAAGAACCCCCTAAAAAAGGAAACTTCTCCCTCTTGGAAGCTGGCGTTTGACCTTTGCAGGGCAGCAGCTCTTTGTCGACAAGTGCAGAATGCAAACACTTTGGATGCATCACACTCCATCTGTTTTCCCCGAGCCCCAAAACCGTGCCAAGGAGTGACCTCCATCCTCCCGGCTGCCACTTTTCCCTATGGAGAGGGGCTCCGGGGTGAAGTCCCTGTGCCTGTGCCCCGAGGGCTGCTCGGCAGCCGTGGGTTCGGGCAGATCTGGGTGCTGGGGCAGCTGTTGCTCTGAGCGGTGCCGCCGCCGAGTTGGGTAACCATGGCAACAGCATCACCGCCAGCATCCTCCTCCTCAGCCGGCTCTCCTCCTCCTCGGCATCATCAGGAGCAGCAGCAGCAGCAGCAGCAGCCCTGGCAGGAGCCAGAGCCCGGCAGCCGAGGCTGCAGCCAGCCGCTGCCAACCCCAACCCGCACCGGCACCCGGTCACAGCCCCGGCCCCGCCGCTCCCGGCGGGAATAGGGCAGGGGGAGCTGAGGGAGCTGCACTGCAGAGGGATCCCAGACAAGCCAGGTAAGAGCTCTGGGGCTCTCACAAACTCCCCGGGATCGATGTGCTGTGTGCCTGGCGTGTGTTTGCGTGCGAGTGTTGGCTGCGAGTTTTCCGGCTTGCTCCTTCCAACAGCAGTGTGATGGCAATTCCAGGCAAGCGTGTTTTCCAGCTCGTGTTCCCCATCTCTGCCATACCGTCCCTCTCTCTTTCCTCCACCCGGATACATAAGGAATAATAAATAATGTTCTAAAAGGTTGTTAGAAAATGGGATGGTGGGGGGGCGGGCAGTGTGATCAGAGTGGGGAACGGCTGCGCCTCTAAAATAAAAGTGGACAGCAGCAGTGGAGCAAAGGTTGACGTGGTAATTAATAACCCTTAAGGAAAAAAAAAAAAAAAAATTATACGACAACGCACTTCTGTCTCTCCCCACTCTACAAATAAATCTCTCTCATCATATTCAGCAGAGAGCTGTAAAGCAGAGAGGTATATGAATAGACAAGGCTGGAAACCTCACTGTAGTCCTCAACTGTCAGATTCACCTTAAGTGCTTTAAAACCAGACTAAATTATTACAATATCAATGCAGTCATACTTGAGAATATATGTATGTACACCATTGCAAAAATACTGCTTTAAAACCTTTACATCTCCTAAGAAATAATAAAAAAAAATTTATCATAAAGATGTGTGTCTGATGGCCACACAGTAAAAGATGATCGCTTCAGCTCTTATGAGAAGGCAAGGAGCGGGTACATTTCAAAATGTAGAAAGAATAGTTCTGATCCTAAAGCACATGAGGACAGTCCTTCTCGTGTTATAAACAGAAGAGGTACAAAGCTGTGGAGTGTCCTTGTGCAGGTAAATAGATCTGGATGAGTGCGTATGTCTGAGGAGCACGAAGGAGGGACAATAAGAAGTTTAAGCCAAGTGTTTAAGCTGTGAGTGTTTGCTGTATAATGACTGCAGAGAGCTCTTTCCACTTCCACAGAACTATTTTTCTTTCTTTGTTTGTTTGTTATTGTCAGCAGTAAGGAGAAAAAGATCTGACGCTGCTGCTGTCTCTGTCTCCTTCTCTAAAACCCTGTTCTTCCTCTCTGGTGCCCCTTGTCCTCCCTAAATCATCTTTGTCTGTGTAACTGGAAATGCTTCCTAATTCAAACATGGGAATGGTCTGGGTATGACCCAACACAGTTACTCGTATACTTGTGTGTATTTACATTTATATTTATATTTATGTGTATATGTATATCCTTGTACATAGGTTAAGAGGCACCTGTCTCTCATGTTCAACCTGATGTGAAAAACAGAGTGGTTTTTAGTCCCAGTCCTGCATTTTGCTACGTCTGTGGATCCTCCTAAAATCAGCAGGAACTGGAATATAATTTAAGTTTATAGGTATAGAACAGAGGGCAGAATTATGCCCACCTTTACTCTATGTTTACAAACATTCTCCTGCAAGCTACAGAACAAGGAGTTTGGGTAGACAGGACCTCATGTCCAGTTCTTATGCAGAAATGCTGTAAAAATTACCTAGGAATTATGTTTCATCCCATGGGAAATTGATAAGGTAAAGGATAGAAAAAGAAAATATAGACAGTTATATGGAGTCACTGCTTCCATTTGAAAAATAATTTCTTGAGGAACTTGACCTCATCACAACAGGTCTTCTCTACAAGGGGCTCATTGATCCTTGGTAATAACAGTGCTCACAGACACCAAGTTTAACTGAAGAGGGTGATTTTGGATACTTACATTAATTAAACTAAAGCACTGTAGGGCTACAGTCCTTAAGAGTCTGGGCACATAACAGGGTGTATTTCTGCTTGACATTTGGTGTTTGCTTGAAATTCAGAGAATATTTAAATCTTGAGGCATCTTTGTAATAACAGAGAGGGGATAAAAGTGCCTGTCAAAATGCCTGTAAAAAGAGCACAAACCTGATCATGTGTCTGACACTGAGGCAGCAGTGACAGAGCCATAATCCTGTTTACATGTGTTGCAGGGATGTACAGTGCATAATCCAGGGGCAGCTCAGTGAGGAGCAGAGCAGTGACCCTCTCATCAGCACAGGCAGATGATTGAAGGTCAGAGGGCTCTGGGTATCACACATTAACACTCTGCAAGTATTCCTACACAGTCCTACTCTGCTGCTAGCGGTGGGCAGGTGATTACAGAGCAGCCAGAATTTGTATACGAGCTTTTGATTGCTACAGGGCTGAAAACTTCTGTTAGAAGTGACTCTGGGTAAGGCAGGGAAGCTTGATGTTTTCATGAGCACTGCTTGGCCAGAGAAATCCTCTGCGGAGGGCTGCTCATGGAAAATCAGGGTGCTGAGGCTGGTATCAGTGGAAACAGCAAGGATGTTCCCCACCTCAGATATCCAGTATTTAATTCTCAGTGTCCCCTAGTCCTGCAGCTCTTTCCATTGCTTAACCTGGAAAGCTTAGGAGAGATTTTTTTTTATTTTCCCTTATGGCTTTGTCTATTATATTTTATTAGTTTAGTAATGGATGGGAACATGATCTTTCTTTTGTTTTGTGCATGGCTATTAAGAGCTGCTCCCTCAATGCTCACTTATTGTTCACTAGCACCATTCTAAGGTGAAAAAATTATATCTTATGATATAACTATGCATCTTTTAAAATCTCACTCCTAATTTTCATTAGTCACCCACTGTGGCTCTCAGAGCCCAGAACAAAAGAAGACTTATACAGTAGTTGCTGTTCTAAAGTCAGCATTTGCCAACAGGTTGAGGCAGGAATTTTGGAAATGCTGCAGCCAGGGTTTGGGTGCTTTTGGGTTTTGTTGGTTTTTTGGTTTTTATTGGCTTTTTGGTTGATTTTTTTTTTAAATAAGGAAGGTGTTTTTTTCCAGATCCTGCTCTATAGTAGGCTGAAGTAAAAGATGATTTGAAGAAGAAAGTTGTACCTTACCTTTAGTTTAACAATGCTATTCATTTTACTATGAGCCTGTGTGTACACAGCTGATTATTATTCTATTCAGTAATCACACTGTTATTTTCCCTCTTTAAATATTGTGGTTTTTCCCTTTACACTCTATTGTGATTGGTTAGATTCACTGTTTAATAAGACAGACATTTAACCATGGAAAATTGTTCCCAGCGAAGAGGGGGCCAATGGGATCTTTACATTAGAAACTGGACACTGCTCTGTCTAAAATTATGTACCCAACCCATACTTTATACAGAAATAAACTTTTTTTTTTTTGGCCAATTTTTATCTTCTTGCAGGGTCAGTCTAGTCTTGGCTGGTTCTCTTAGTCTAACTGAGACCCATGATGCTGCAATGGGAACCTTTGTGTCCGCTGAGCAGATACCCCACCAGCACTCAGGGAGGTTATAATTCCTTCCTGGTGTATTGGCTCAGGTGGTGTAAGCCTTGGCTCCCTGTTCTCTAACCCCTGGGGTCCATCACTTTCCTTGCTCATGATTTGAAACCTTCTTCCCCCACTGGTGAGATAATCTGAGTGTCTGTGCTTCCCCCCGGCACAGCTCTGACAGGAGAGTGTCCACGAGCACAAACAGTGCAGGTGTCTCACTTTTGTGTGCATTTCTTCTGGTCTCCCCTGTCCCCAGTTCCCTCCCTTGCATGCTGGCATTGCCTGACATGCTGCAAGAACCTCAGGGCCTGTGGCTGTAGCATGGCCTCTGCTCCAGGAGGGAATGGGCTGGAACCACCTGGGCAGCTGTGGCTGCTGGGCTGGTCGTGTTTCAGAAGGTCAGCACCATGACATGCCTGATCTCCACTTGTTGGGAGAGTGAGTCAGAAGCTGGCTTCCTCCAAATGTTCCAAATCCAAGAGGATATGATTTTATTCTCTCTCTAATCCTATTATTAGTGCCTGCAATGTTAAGGACTCTGTTATTCAGCAGTTTTATTTCTTCCCTGTTTCACTGCCGCAGATGGAGCATCCAAACAAAGTGTAAAAGGAAGAATTTCTTTATTTTGTACACTCAGATGCTGCTGACATCCACGTGCTGTCCCATATTGAAGGAAATACCTTTTGGTGGGGGGAGAAGTTTTATCTGGTTGTCCTACAAATCTGCCAGGAATCTCATGGCATTTCTGCATCTTTCTTGGGTTCAGACATGTCTTGGTGTGGATTCTTTGCTTCTGTACTCTGACCTGGGTATGTTTCAGTACTAAGATCCTTTCCAGTGGTCACAGAGGGGCTCACAAAATTTACTTCCCTTACTGCACATGAGGCACTGAGGATAAATGCAATATCCTGATACACTCTTGCCACTTGTTGTGTTTTCTCATCCTTAGGATCATGGGAATAAGACAACATAAGCAGTATTTTGACCTTTTCCTGGTATATATACCCACCAAATTCTTGATTTTGTAGTAGTATATCTAGTATGTATGTGTGTGTATATATATATGTATATATATATATATATAACATGTATATCTAGTAGTTATATTCATCACAATTCCTTTTAATTTGTTCTTAGCTATGTGGTGTTGTCATGGATAGCTAAGATCTTGTGCATTCCATTGGAATTTAGAGGTGAAACTGCAGGTATTAAACAACAGATTTGTACTGAAAAAGCATAGCAGTGGTGTGACAGTAATTTGATGGTTGTCTTATTTGCATGGAAACTTCAAACTCTGGTCACTGGCTTTGGAGGATTCACAGAATGCAGCACAATGAGTGGGACTTTCTTATGGTAACATGGCTTGGTAGGGGCCACCTGTGCTATCGAGACCCTGATGCCATTGTTTAGCAGCCTGGAGAGGACCAGGCTCTTTCTTGGTCCAGCTAGTTGGGCAAAAAATTCTCCCCATTGTATTGCTGTGGAGATCTGTACAACTGGGAAGAAATCCAGCTCTGCACCATCTTCTGATGTGTAATTTTGATTTCTCTCATTGTTAGCATTGCATTTATTTTTGAGGCTGGCAAGCACAGTCCCATTACCTTTTTATTACCCTAAAGAATGTATTATTTGGAAGATGTTGCTTGTGTCTTGGTCAGTTTGTCAACCCATACTGCCAAAACCATTGTGGCAGTAGGAAAAGCAATCCTGCTGTACTAGAATGATTTCTTAAAGACCAGAGCAAAAGGACCAGAATTTCCATCCATTGAATCCTAGACAAGAGAGGCCTTTCAGTATGAAAACTTCCATCTCTGTTAAATTATCTCCTCCTTTCCACTCATAGCCTCTTGTTCTGCTCAGTGGCTTTGACTTGACCTCATTGCAGGGAGATGATGCCTGTAGATGATGCAACCTCATATTCTTGCTTAATAGGCCCCTGGCTTGTAAGTGTCAGTTTTGAGGTGTCTGCATAAAACCACTGATTTTATTTGCATAAAAAGTCTCCCATTTGTTTCAGAGGTGATGGGGCAGAATGGGGCAACCCTCATTTTTGGGAGATCGTGTCTCTTTGTGTGCCACTTTTCCTGATTTGTGTGCTCTAAAACAAAACTGGGTTCTTACGGTATTTTTGTTTCTGCAGAGGACTCTGGGCTACAGGTTTTGAGCTGGCAGTCTGCCAGTACCTGTAGCAACAGCTCTCCCTCTGTGTGACTGAGCACCTGAGTGCTGCAGGTACTGGCTCACATCTGCACAGCTCTTCTCTGCTATTGGGGCCCAACTGTCCCACCTGATAGGACATGAGGATCTCCGTGGGACAAGGCAGATGGATTTCATTAGAACTGAGCAGTGTCTGCTGCTGCAAATATCTCCTCTTACAGGCACTTACAGAGTACACTGCCCTGCCTAATAAACCTGTTCCACACCCTGCAGTCACACAGCACTATTTATTTTCTTTTCCTGCCTGTCTTGGTTTAAAATCTCAGCTGAAAACTTCTCTTTTCTGCCAGTGCCTCATTGTTTTCTCTCCGTTTCCCTCTGCCTTTGCAGCTGTGTTTAGGCTGAGCTGTGTGAGGGTAGATGTTAGAGGAAATAAAGTCTCATTGTGTGATGTTCTAGAGTGCTTTGCTCCACAGCCACCCAGCCCTTGCACCACTGGAGGCTGTGGGTGTTTGCCACTGACCTCAGGAACAGCAGGAGTCATCCCCGTGCACAAAAGTCTTTTCAGAAGGAAAGATAATGCACAAGGCTGTGAAGAAATTGTTGTTTGAGGAAGGCATGGAAGCCTGAACCTTCTCGGTGGAAAAGCTTTTGTTGGCTGCCATGGATGGATCAAAATCAAGCTGCTGTTTTAGCCTGGGATGTCACAACCACCTGAACATTCCTTGTCTTTGCTCGGGGAACCAGGCAGTGAAGTCAGGGACATTGTGAGGCAGAAGAGGGACAAGGCAGAGAGACATTATTTCAGCAAGGCTACTCTTTTTTGAAAGAAGTCCATATGGATGAATGGATAAAATGGAGATGAATAATAATTCCAGAAGGTTACATGAAAAGCCCTTAGATGTGTTCTTTCTTTTATGGTGAGGAAGGGAGGAATAGATTTTGGATTGCATCAATTCATTTGGATTGCTTCAATTCTTTTGGATTGCATCAATTCTTTTGTCTGAAGAGGGAAGGAAGATTGTTAGAAAAAAAAAAAAAAGAGAAAAAAAATCCAGTGAAAAAACCTAGTGAGGAATGATCATCAGACTCCTGCTAATTTTTAGTAGCACTGTAAATTAGGCCTTGTTTTCTTTAGGTGCCTTGCGTTGGCAGTGGGTGACATTAGTGCTTTATTAAACTTGCTGTGCTGAGGAGCTCATGGGTTTAGTGCAGCTAATAATAATACCCTGATGGAGAAACAGAAGGTGGGGTAGCTCAGCATCAGACATGGGAGTGCAGAAATAGTCGCTGCCAGTTGAAGTAAAAATACCCACCAGCACAACCCTCTTTCCTACAGCAGCACGTGCTGAACACCCTCTGGACACTGGCAGGGGGGGAATGGCTTCCCTTTGTTTTTGGCAGCTGCTGGATCTGCAGTGCTCCATGGTGATTCCTTTGAGTGACTGCCTAGTGTAACCTTAGGTGTGCAAGAGCAAGTTAATTAATATCCTTGGGTAGTTAATCATTATCCAGAGTCATAAACAGACTATATAGGGTGAAAGGGGCTGCACCAGATGAGCTGTTAAGCCAGTTTGTCCCAGGGTGGGACTTTGTGATCGTGGCATCAGTGGAATCACCCAACGACACGGGAGTGAGCGGCAGCAGAGATGTAACCATGGCTACTCTGTTCCACTGCTCCCTGCTCCTGCTTGGGGACAAACACCAGATGTCAAGATTGCTGCTGAATTACGAGCCTTGGAGTTATTGCTGCACAATGTGGTCAAAGAGATTTATCTAATGTTTTCCTACTGCCTCCTGGGGCTTACCCAGCCTCTCCACTTGGGCTCTACATGGGTGAAATTCAGTTTAGCATGTGCATGTTTTTCTGCTATGAGCTCCAAAATTGCATGACAATAAGCTGAAAGTGGCCCAGATGTAGTGGGGATAGGGTATCCTGAAATAGGTTAGTTAGATGAAATTGGGACACATCTAATGCCAGAATCAGCAGTGCAACATGGATATCTGCTGCATTGTCAGATGGTAGGTAGATCAAAGGTGAGGAACACTTTGCAGATGAATCACAGAATCATAGAACAATTTAAGTTGGAAAAGACCTTTAAGATCATCAAGTCCAACCTCTAACCCAGCACTGCCAGGATGAGGAAAAGTGCTCCTAAAAGAGGGAGTTAATTGACTGTGTTGGGCACAAGTGATGAGACATTGTCTCCAGATAAAGGACACAAACACAAGTGCTGAGGCAGTCAAGAAAAGAAGCAAGGCCTGAATGCTCTAATTTGAAATTTCTCCATTATGTGTAATAAAACCCAGCTGTGGTGGGACTCCTTCACTTCTTTGAGTACTGAGAGACCTGTGGCTGGGATAGGAATGGACAAGGATATATGTCTGTAGCTGCTTTAGTCCCCACACCTGCAGGTAGGAGGAATGCAGGAGCTGCATGCTCACTCCTGCTTCCTTCCCCTCCCAGAGTCAGGTGCCTCCTTCCTGTACAAGCACAGGTGCTTCCCTCAGAGCAGAGTGGATATTGCACGAGGAAATATCAGCTAGCAGAACTGGTTTAATAAGGTCCAACACAGAGGTAAGCCCTTTCCACAATGCACCTGAGCTCCTTTTTATTTATTTATTTTTTCTTTATTACAGCCAGGAGATGCAAGGACATCAGTTTCCTTTGTGTCTCCTCTGGGACTCTTTGGAGTTTAAGGGTTTAGCTGAAGACAGAGCAGGCAAAGCACAGAGGTTTTTTTTTCTTTTGGGGTAGGTGTTTCTTGTGTGGACTTCTCTGAGTTGAGGTTACCTTAACAAAGGGAGCACCAGGAGTGACAAGCTTCCTTGCCTGTCTTTCTTAGCCAGTCTGAGCTTCTTTCTGGGACTGCTATTGTACTTAGTCTCTGATGAAGTGAATAGCAAAAAGCTATTTTTGTTCACAGGATAGTTTCATAGAATAATTCCATTTAGAAGGAACATCTATTCCAATCACCTGCCAAAATCAGGGTCACCTGTGGGGTCAGACCAGCCTTCTTAGGGTTTTATCTAGTCCAGCTTTTTGTACATCTGTAACATAAAGTGAGTGGCCTCTAAAATGTTCTGAATTGTCAAGACCAGAGTCATCAGGAGCTTTCAGAGAGAGTTTTGAGAGGGAGAAAGGAGGTCTAGCAGCACGTGCAAAGAGCATTTCCATCAGGACTTCTGACCGTGGAGATATCCAGGGCAAACTGGCAGCAGCTCTGAGAGGAGAGTGTGTGCAGAGCATGACAGAGGTGGAAATGAACTTATCAAAAACCTCCTTGGGCTGTCAAGGGCAGGTTTATTCCTCAGCATGAGTGGCTTCCTCTGGGGACTTGTGGATATGCAGTGCTGGGGGGAAAGTGCTGACGGTGGCAGTGAAGTGGGTCTGGCTTGCCCTGTGTCTGTACATGGTGGATGACTGTCCTGGGAGACAATGCCCCAGGTCAGTGACTTAATTATGTCTGGTTTGGAGACCTTTTACCACAGCTAGATAACCCCAAGGCTTACAGGATGGCTTTCGGAAGAATCATCTTTTTCAGCGGCAATAATCACCAATTACTAAGAAAAGATCACCTTATTTAGTCATTTCCCACTGGTCTCATCTTCCCAACAAACCCTCTGCATGTAAAAGCTTTTCTTTCAGGACCAGTGCCACTGATGATCAGAACCCTCACATCACAGGAACATTTTAAAAAGAGATTGAGGGCCAATTATATAAATGCTTCCTCTTTCGTAAAACATCTTGGGACTTGTAAACATATTAAGTCCACATATCTCTACATAATTCATGATGATGAATTATTTACTGGTGTAAGATGTGTTTTAAGTAAGGAAATATTTTTTTCCTGATATGAGGGAAATAAAGATATTTTAGATATTTTTGAAAGAAGTAGTTGCCATTTCACTCTTTTGCTTTTCTTGTGACTTCCAATTGATTTTTCTTATGAGTGTGTTCTTCAGGAGTGGCTGATACCAGGTCTGTAGTGTGTGAAGGTGGCTTCCTCAGCACCAAAACCCACAAAATCTTTCAGCAGGATAAGGCTTATCAGAAATCAAGGAGTCCACTTCATGTTGTAGATGTGCCAAGGGCACATTTTGGAACTTAAAATTTTAGAATCATTGTTTTTTTTCCAGATGAAATTGAGGATGGCAACTTCAATCCATGTAAAATAAAGTAAAGGTGAATGCTGTTACTATGGAGTCCTTTGTATGATGCTTTTGGGTGTGAGCCTTATTTATGAGATTATTTTGAACTTTGTTCCTTTTATATGTGCATATATATATGTATATGGATCATTTTCTTGCATTTTCCTTCCTCTCCCTTTCCTTTTCCTCCCTCAACAACAGACGATTTTGGAGGCAGTATGAATGAAACAAAATGTTGGCATGGTCTAGCTGAATTTCCTGACAAGATAAACATTAAGTTAAATGAGAGACATATGCCTTAGTGTGTGACTGTAATTTTATAGGTTCTTTTATATGTTATGGTTGGCAACAGAATCCCTGTAGCTTATTCTGGCTAGAAAGAACAGTATTTCTTAGTCTTAAGAAAGATATGTGATTTAAAATCTGTATATGCTACCAGCTACAGCGTGTGAGTGCTGAAATGAATCTGGGTTGTAAGTACTGTCCATTCCAATTAATCTCATAATCAATGATGGTTGTTCAACCATGGTGCATTTGAGATGGGGATAATGTTCTTATCAGAAGTCCTTTTTTCTGCCTTCATCCCATCTTTAGAGTTAAATTGTCTGGAGCTGCTGCCCCTCCATTTGCTCCCACTGTGGAATGCAGCTTGCATTGGGTGAGAATATTTCCTCTGATGGCTGCACAGGTAAAAAATTAGAGGGATATTGGCTCTAGCTCATCCTGTGAGACTTTAGTTTGTGCAGCCAGACCATCAGAGGATAAATGCTGTGCCCTTCCCCAGCCCCCTTAATTTTGGAGACCACTCACATAATCTTGGAGTACTTTGAACTGCAATGAAATTTGTTCATCTCCTCTCACCTTTTTACACAAGGATCCCCATGCTGAAAGGACATTGATAATTCTTCTGTGGTAATGTTCCGGCCTAGGAGTGCATTTTTTCTGAGATCCTGATCATGAGTGGACTTTGTTTTAGCTCACTTTAGTAGAATCAACTTCATTCAAAGTAGCCACCGGCTTTCTTTTTGTGGACAGGGCAGAGAAACAGATATTTGTAAGGCACTACCCGTTTAACTTTTTTAAAATGCATGCTTTAGGACAGAAAAATCATGCTCAAGCTTTGTTTTCACTGTCTGAACAGGACAAGTAGTTGAGGAACAGCCATTTACACTGCAGATGTATGTCCTTTTACTGAGTGTAAACTGATTTATTGTCAAAATATGGAATGAGGACAGACATCCAGAGCCTTATCCCTGTTTTCCAAACATCCTTCATACTTCTCTTTATGGCATAGTGATCTTTTGTTTTCAGTCAATCATACACATTCCTACTGCCTTTGCCATTCAGGTTTCCAGTCTGTTCTGGCATTTTACATGGCAAGACCACATTTCCTTGATCTGCCATCACCTTCCTCTGTGATGCCCCACTCTGGACTTCTGGCTGCTTGCTGGACTAGCACAGGGGAAAAATGTGAAACAATCCTAGCATTGCTTCACATTATTCATACTAAAGGATTTTGGTTCTAAGATATAATCAGGGAATAAATGGCATATTTGGCAAAAATGTAGCTTGTTCAGAAACAGCTTTTGAACCTGGTTGATGCAAAGATGCATGAGCCAGCTTCGATAACAGAGCCTCTATAACTTGCTTGGCCTGGTTGCCAGCTGCAGCAGGACATCACTGGGATGCACAGCTGTTGGGAAGGGTTCTTCAGCCCAAGCAGAGCAGCATCTGTCCCCTGCCCCTGAGAGAGCTGCTTCAGAGACAGCTCATGCACACCTCTGTAGCAGTTCAGAGATGCAGAACCCTTTGTGTGGAAGAGTAATTTAGCACTTTGTGTGGGTGCTTTTATGGGAACACACAGATCCTCTTAAAGCAATAGGCATGCTTCTGGTATTTGCAAGGGTTATGGCTGCACATTAAGAGGAAAAATAAACTAAAACAAAACACATTTAGTGGAGGAAATTTCCATTATTCACCAGCAGTTCTTATTTGTACCTTAATAGCTCATTCTGTGTGGAGAAAGAAGAGGGGTTGGAAGCTGATTTCTAAAAGGATGAAGTATGTCTGGTACTTAGTAAATCAACAAACTTGTGGAGAGAATTGCACCTGAAGATCTAATTCCTACAACTGCTATTAGAGTGGCAATAAGAGAGGCTGAGGATGTAAGATAGAGCTATTGAAATTGTCCAAAGGAAGGCCATGGAGATGGTAAAGGGTCTGGAGGGGAAGCCAGTCAAGGAGTAGGTGAAATCACTTGGCTTGTTCAGGCTGAAGAAGAGGAGGCTGAGGGGAGAGACCTCATTGTAGTCCACACCTTCCTCATGAGGGGAAGATGAGGGGCAGGCACAGATCTCTTCTCTGTGATGACCAGAAATCAGGCTCAAGAGAACAGCATGAAGCTGTCAGGAGAGGTTTCGTTTGGGTATTAGGAGAAGGGTTTTCACCCAGAGGATGGTTGGGCACCGGAACAGGCTCCCCAGGGAAGTGTTCACAGCACCACCCTGACAGAATTTAAAAAATATTTGGACAATGCTCTCAGGCACATGGTGGGATTCTTGAGATGTCCCATACAGGGCCAGGAGTTGGACTCAATTATCATTGTGGGTTTCTTTCAACTCAGAACATTCTATGATTCTGTTCCTCTATCAGGGTTAGCCACCACTGTCTCTATGAGAACTCTCCTGGAATTTCCCTTTGTTACTGTAGAGCCTGAACTTCCAACGTGTGCGGTTGCAGATTTATCCTGCCACATGCACTGTGAGTCTTTCTGACTCTTGTTGAAGCCAAGGAGAGCAGCAGTACAGTGCCAGGTGAATACCTAAAGCCTGTGTAGAGTTGAGAAAAAAAAAAAAATTCAAGAATCCAGGGAGTAAACCAAGCCCCTGGCGTGTGGCTATCATCCCCCATTCCACACACAGGCCTGCCACCCTGGATGACGTTTGTAAGACATGGTCACCATGCCCCAAGTGCCACACACCAGCACCTCTCACACAGCCACCCTCCAGCTGGGAATGCTGTGCCAGCCCAGCCTGAGTGCCCTCACTGACTGTGGCTGGTGGTGCAGAGGGTGCTCAGATGCTTTGCTGCTGCACATGCTGGCATGAGTGGCTGTAGCTATCAGTGAAATACACGTTTTTCTGCTATGAGCTTCAAGACCTCCCTGACCTTTCTCCAGCCTGTGATTGCACAGTTCTGCTGCACAGCTGTGCTGGTGCTGCTGACCATCCAGGTGTTCCCCTCTGCAGTGGATGATATGTTCTAGAAATTTGCTCCAGAGATTTTCACTCCTGTGTCCTCTTAGACATTGCTGACAATATGTTAAGAAAATCACTTTAATGGTTGTTTCCTTCTGTCTGCACCACTGTGCAGTGCACTCCCCAGTGACTGCTGGGTTGGTGTGGTTGTTCTGGTAGGAGCAACCACAGCATCCCAGAACAATTTGAGCTGGAGGGGACCTCAAAGACCATCTCATTCCAACTCCTCTGCCACACCTTCCACTGGACTGGGTTGCTCAGAATCTGCAGGTCAGGAGGGTGGGTTATCACCAGGAACCTGAGCTATTCATTGAAACATTTTGCTGCTGGAGTCTGCTGCATTGGAACTGCTGAGGTAAAAGACAAACTCCTCCTTTCTGATTTGAAGGGCAATATTTATCTTGTTTTGTTTATGAATATTTGTCAAATCTCAGCACATCTATTGCAAGCCTCAAATCAATGTTAATACATACTTTTTTTTTTTTAAGATCATTGATTTAATGATCAACAAAGTAATAAAGGTGGTAGGAAATGCAGAATTATTATACCTAGGTGAGACTTGTGGCACCTTAACAAAGCTGCCTGAAAGAAGATGAAATTCTCTGTTGATGAATACAAAGTAATGTACAATGGAAAGAATTAA
This sequence comes from Brachypodius melanocephalos, assembly GCA_013398615.1. Lineage (NCBI taxonomy): Eukaryota > Metazoa > Chordata > Aves > Passeriformes > Pycnonotidae > Brachypodius > Brachypodius melanocephalos. The sequence goes on from VZSR01000824.1 coordinate 4,250,355, forward strand.
CTTAAATGATTCATAGCCCTTGCTGGCTTAAAAATAAATTCTGACTACTTGAGAGGAAAGAAAGCCTTCAGAAAACCTTTATACGTGTATGGGTATGAAAATAAAATCTTATGAAATAAAATCTGCTGTGAATAAATAGAATATTTGTGGTATAAGAACTGGGATGAAGATTATTTGTGAATAGAAAAATTAATAATGTTTTTTGTTTTCCCTACAGTGAAATTATTGGCAATTAAAAATGTTTTAACTTCAATTAACATAAACCTGTGGGAAGTATTGATCTAGAGCTTGTTTAGGGCAAAATCTGGAAATTAAGGGATCCAGTTGGAAATTTCAGGGTTTGTTTGTTTTGAAACACTTTTTAAGATGTCAAAATGCAATTGTTTTAGAAAAAGAAGCTATTTACATTTTAAAAAATCTTAAATGGAAAGTGTTGATTCACTGAGACACAGTGTTTCTGATCCATCAAAATATTTTTATTTCTGTCAAAAAGTTTTATGGGAAATATAGGGCTTTCATTTGGAATCTGAACACAAACACCCACCCACTCACAGCCTGAGAATTTCTTGCTACAGGTCCCATGGGTGTGTTCTTCAAACCATTGCAGTGTCTCATCAGAAGCGTGGCCTCTCTTGCAGAGCTGCATTTTAATTTGGTCACTGTCTCCCAAGGGTCCCTATCACACAAGCAGGAGGCTCCAGAAGCAGGTGACCAGAATTCATATTGGTTTCTGTGCTTTGGATTTGAGTAAAATCAATATGTTCTTTCAGCTGAGAATTAAGGGAATGCTTGGCTGAAGGGTGAGGTACTCATGGTCTCAGTTTCTGTGAAGTTAATAGAAAAACTTCCTGTTGGATGAGAAAGGTTTTCACCCCTGGTTTTGGTATCAACAGGGTAGTGTATGTGTCAAGCTGGGTGCAATTGTGCTGTGCAGAACTAACTGCTGAGTACCTAGAATAACAGAAAGTGAAGTAATTTACATTTGTCTCCTTTCCTAAATACAGGAGAAGGGTAGCATTCTGTGAAAGTCAAAGGAATTACTTTGAATGTAGATTAAAAAACCAACCAAACAAACACTTTTAAACCGTGTAGCTTGCAAAAACTAAACCAAATCAAACTAAGCCAAAACAAACCCCCCAAAACCTAGGAAAGATATCAGAGGAAAGTTAAAAAATGAAAATGGGGAAGTGAGGGAAAAGTACTTCATTTGTGGTTAGAGGATGAGAGGATGACTTTAAAATCAGGTGTTAAACAGAGGTCCCAGGAGTTGAGAAAATGGAAAGATTCTCACCTGGTTAATTTTTGCATCATGCAATATCTGGGAGAAATTATAACAAAACATAGCTACTGGGAAACACATTTTTAAGCTTTTCATTCTTATAGAATAACCCTGATTGGAAGGGATGCTCAAAGTTCATTGAGCCCAGCCTTTTGTGAGAAGGGGAGCCAAGAAGGGATCATGCAGCAACCTGCCCAGTGACATCTGAAAAACAGAGCTGGAGGCTCTACCATGACCGTGCAGGGTTGTTCCAGGGAATGATTATCCTCACTGTAAAAACTTCTTCTTATACAGGCATGAAACCTTTTCTGGTGTAAATTGTGACCATTTCCCCTTTCCTTCTCCATGTGGTTCCTCATGTCCTGTTTGTAGTTACTCAGGAATAGTTACTGGAACAATGTGATGAGGTGTCCCCTGAGGCTCCTGCTCTCCAGGGCAGAGATCTCCTCCTGTCACTCCTCAGAGGTCAGGTTATGGCACTCCTTTGGAGCCTCTCCCGTTTTTCTGTTTCTTTCTCGAACTGGGGGGACCAGAGCTGGACCCACTCTGATCACCACTCTCTGAGTGCAGCCTTTTAGCCAATTTCCTGCCCATCTTGCAGACCACCCCTTCAGTCTGTATCTTGCCAGCTTGTCCCACAGGTGCTGTTTCTCTAATTTGTAATTTCAGGATGATTTTTCACCTTTTCTTTGAATCCACTATCGTTGATACTGCAATGTGGTACTTGTCTCCAGTATTCTGAAGTGAAAAGGTGAACTCCAGCATCTGTTTCTTGGGTCATAAACCCCTATCCATATGTAGAGATGTTTCTAGGGTCTTATTGTTTTAATGTTTGTTTCTATCAGTACTGAAATTCTTAGGTCATAGTGCACATAACACTAGGCTTTAGTACATAGAACACATATTCCACATTTGCTTTTTAAATGTCACAGTGCCTTCCTTGCTAAAAGCATTTGGAAAGTCTGGGTTTGGTGCTGCATTAGGAAAAAAAAAATAGGAAAAAAAAATATTCAACACAACCTGTTAATTAAATTCCTTAGGATTTTTTTAGGCTTTGGATTTTTTTTTTTTTTTTTTGGTGTAAAAATTAAAGTTCCGTTTATTCACGGTGTAAGAAATAAGAATGTTGAACTCTGTGAAAAATGGAGAGGAAGAAAATACAAAGGTACTGCAGAATACCAGGGCTCAGGATATGCACAGAAAAATACGATACTTGTGACAATGGAAAACAAATCTAGAAATATTTTTTTCTGTTCTGTCTGCATGGTGAAATTGTCCTATAATAAATCAATTATTAATAATCTCTTCTTCAGGGCTCAAAGGAGACCCATCTGCATTGCCACAGTAGGTTAAAACCTTCAGTGTCTCTCTGAAGAAAAAACCCCATTGTGCCATAATAAGATTTAATATTTTCCATCATCGTGTAGCTGTGATTGTAAAAGGTAATTGTTAAAAGCTCCAGTGTTTATGATGACAGGTTTAGAACAGGAAGGCTAAAGGTAGCAAAGTTCCAATGGGTATTTTCCTTTCTTTTGTTCTTTCAGTTTAGAAACACCCCTTCACAGCTTGTCCTCTCTCTTTCCGCTCTTTATCAGCATCTTCCATGGCCTCCCCTAGGTCTCACGTAAAATGGAGACAGAGTTGTGTAAAATATCTCTCAAAATAATGGACTTCTTGTGCTGCTTGTGCCCGTTCCTATCCCCAGGTCCCATAAACAGATTGCTGCAGAAACAAGAGAAATGGTTTCATAGCCACTTCTCTGAAATTGTGTTGTTCCATTACTGCTTTGTGCTAATGTGCCCAGGCATAATTCCTGGCTGGAACATGTCCTGACTTCAGTGGTTCTTCAGCAGGTTTGTCTGCCCATCTCCAATTTCATGGACATGTGCCTGCTATTGCCTCCTGCTGTCTTGCACTCTCCTCCTCTGTCCTTGTCTCTGCTGTCCCTGCATGGGAACCTGCCACATTTCTGTCACGACTCAGAGTCTATCCCAGCAAACCACCATGCTGACTGCTGGGTACTGCTCCCAGGGATTTGCCTTTTCTTTTGCCCTTCTTCCCGTTAGACAAGAACAAAAAGATGTGATAACTTGTCTCTGGTTTTGGAAGGCAGTTCTTCCCTTTCAAAATTAAATCTCCTTCTCCCCTTTTGTTCAGTTTGGGAAGGATGTTCTTGAGCTGTTCTTGAGCACTATCCCTGTGCTTTCTTGTGTCAAAGAGGCTCAGCTCCTTCCCTCTGCTGATTGATGTCTCTGTGTCTGTAAGCATGTTCGTCTCTGGGTGCTAAACAGATCTGGAATGCTGCAGAAAAAAACCCCATATCTTTATGGAAATCTGTAGCCCCTTCATCTTAGGTGTTCTTGAGATTGCTGTATTTTCTGGAAAAAGAAGCTAGATTGTCTATGTTCTTTTGATTCACTGTCTTCCCTCTCCACACTTCTGTTCCCTACCTTCCAACCTATAACCAGTCTGTGTTTCTCAAAGGCCTCATCATCTTTCCCTAGAAAGACAGCTTTTCCCCATCCCTCTCTCTTCACCTGTAGAGTTCTAACCATCCCGACTCCCTGGAGCTAGCAGTGCCCTTGTTGCCATGAAGGCCAATGGTATCCTGGGGTGATTTAGGAGGGTCATTGATTGCCAGCAGGTTGAAAGAAGTGATGCTGTCCCTTTACTCAGCCCTAGAGAGGGGCATCTGGAGTGCTGTGTCCAATGCTGGGCTCCTCAGAACAAGAGAAACAGAGAGACAGAGCTCTTGGAGCAGGCCCAGTGGTTATAAGGAAGGGCCTGGACCATTTCTCTTATGAGGCAAAGCTGAGGGAGCTGGGGCTGTTCAGCCTTGAGAAGAGATGACTGAGAGGGGACCTCATCCCTGTGTGTCAGTGTCTGCAGGGAGGGCTCAGAGCAGGGACCAGGATCTGCTTGGTGTGCCCAGCAATGGGACAAGAGGAATGGGCAGGAACAGATGCACAGGAAATTCCACCTGGACATGGGGAATAATTTCTTCACTGTGCAGTGGCTGAGCTCTGAGCAGATTTCCCAGAGAGGCTGGAGTCTCTTTCACTGGAGATATTCCAGCACCATCTGGACACAATCCTGTGCCTGTGCTCTGGGGTGACCCTGCTTGAGCAGAGAGGTTTGAGCAGATGACCCCACTGTGGTTGTTTCCAACCTGACCCATTCTGTGATTTTGTGATGGATTCTGTACTGAGGTGGGGACCAGTTTTGTCAGTCAGGAACATGTTCTTATCTCTGCTGCCAGCTGTCTTCTGGAAGGACCCCATCTTCTTCCAAGCCAGGGAAAGAAGAGAGAGAAAATGGCAATTTTTAAAATTGTACCTCTCTAAATGGTCACAACTAATTATGAAGGCTACAGCTACTGTGAGATGAACTATTAAATGCCTTGAACAGGTTTCTGAAGTCTCTGCTAGAATGGGATGAGTCACAGTTGCACCAGCTGAGTGCAAATGAGTGGGTGGGAGGGGAAGAGGCCCTGTACTTTTTTGGCAAGGTAGGAACAAAGAGCTATCCACAGGCCTGGGATATGCTCTGGGGTGAGTTAGGACTGACAGCTTGTAGTAGGATGGAGGCAACAGAGTGCTTGTCAAAGAGATAAAGCCTGAGCTTTCGAGTTAAATCACACCTTGAAACCATTCTGTCTGAATGAAAGAAGTGGGAGATCAGCAGAGGATTGGTCAGGCTGTGAGATGCTGTGCAGGATTTAGTCTCTGCTTCTTGGTCTGACTGCTTGTATATAGCTCAGTATTGAACACCAACATTAGGAAAAAGAACGTGCTGTGATTTGAGTCAGATCAGAAAACACATTCAGGCTTCAGTGTTTAAGATCAATATGATGGAACATGGGCAGATAGTGACAGGACTATCTGTTACTAGGAGTAACAGTTTTAAACTAAAAGAGGAATATTACACGTTAGGAAGAAATTATACACTGTGAGGGTGATGAACCACTGGAACAGATTTCCCAGAGAAACTGTGGACACCTCATCCTTGAAAGGGTTCAGGGCCAGGTTGGATGGGGTTCTGAGCAACCTGGCCTCGTGGAAGGTGTCCCTGCCTGTGTCAGGGGAGTAGAAACTGGATAGTCTTTAGAGTCCCTTTCAACTCAAGCCAATCTATGATTTCAATGAGTCTACAAAACTGTCTGCATCTGTGGCCTGTTACAGAGTCTCCAGATGCAAAATTCAATTCTGGACCTGGGTTTACAGCAAAGATTTGGTGAAATTATGGCAAAGATTTCTCATCTGCCACCACGATCTTGCAGAGGCCAGAGTTTGTTGTGTCTGATTCACAGCAAAACTGTGCAGACTTGTTTGAGTGAGGATAATATCCCTGAGTGTCCTTTCCCAGGCGAAGAACCCTCAGGTTCAGGTGCTCCTCACCAGATTTGTTCTCCAGACCCTTCCCCAGCTCTGTTCCCTTCTCTGGACACACTCCAGCCCCTCAATGTCCCTCTTGTCATGAGGGGTCTGACACTGAACACAAGATTCCGGGTGTGGCCTGGCCAGTGACCAGCACAGGGGGACAGTCACTGCTTTGGTCCTGTTGGCCACTTTGTTGCTGGTACAAGCAAGTCAGTGCTGCTTGTTTTGGAGAATTCACCCAGCCTAGACCAGGCATGGTGTTTTCTGCTCTCTCTGATGAGATAATGTAGGAGATAACTATTTTTGGCACATCTTACTCGAGTTTTTGAGACGTCATCTGGCCTTTTGAGGCATGCAGATCGACTTGCTGCTTTCAGCATGGCATAGGCTGGGATACAGCCTTGCAGGTGGATAGACAGGGGTGGATGTAAAATCCTGAGTCAGGCTTAGCATGGGACTAACAATGAATATTGGGAAAACAGGAAACTGTGGGCAATTCATGCCAGGAGGATGAAGACAGTATGACAACATGGTCTCCTTGCAGTAAGAAAAAAACCCCACACTGACTGATTTAATTAAAAAAATATTCTAGAGAGGTTAAAACAATTCAGCCAGACACATCATCAATAACTGATTATTTGTAGCTAAAATTAGACCTGGAATTGGCATTTTGTATCTTAATTAAAACAAAACTATCTATATCAATGAGCTATGACAACTTTGAGCAGACATTTCCTAGTGAATGTTAATCCCTCAGTCTCTTTTGATTAGTAGATGGGATTACCTTAAAATTGATCCTCCTTCCGAGGTCCATTTGTGTGCCCTGCCTCAGTATTGAATTACATGGTTGGCCCTGTGCCAGGCACAGGTTCCCCATCGGGACAATGAAATCCCAGCCACACTGATGCTCATTTGTGTTTTACAGTATGCCATTTATTTATCACAAAAGGCTCAGGAGACTTTATGCCTTGGTGAGATATTATTTAGGCTTCAGATCTCTGTCAAACCTTATTACTCTCTTCAGTTCGCTTTGCACAGAGATGGCTTTTGAAGATAGGAAGGGAAAGGCTAGGGAAGAAAAACAATGTCATATTTAAAATCCAGCTCTAGTGAGTTTTCTTCAGTTGTACAGGCTGTTCTGAGGGAATTGTTGAGTTTCAGCCTGGGAGAAAAGATTACTAGACAAAGCATCACTGGTCAAGCTCAGTGTAACAGGTTTGGGAGATTCAGTTTGGAACTGTGTGGATCTCGTTAAAAGATGAGTCCCTCTGGCTCATAATTGAACTTCAGACAGCCAAACTCTGAAAGAAGCTGTTCCTAAATTGTGCTGACCTGCTGCAATTCACCCTGTGAAGCTGGTGGGAGTTGGGTGGGACATGATCCTTACAAAACTCAGGAGCAGAGAGGAACTGCTGTGTCTTTGTTTTCTGTTTCAACGTTCTTTCTTAGTAATTGAGAGTAATTAAAGCTATGAACAATTCTCCCCAGGGGAATTGAAAAAAAACTTCAGAAAAAAACCCCAGAGAAGAGCTGTTGACAGTCTGAAAAGCTGGACAGCTTTCCATTTAACTCCCTCCCACCTTTTCCATCTGTAGCTCTTGTCATCAGCCAGAAAGCCAGCCAGGAGACCGTGATAGATAAATGGCATGCAGTCCCCTAAAGTTCCAGATTACATCTTTCCTTTCCTTCCCTTCCCTTTCTTCTCTTTTATCCTTTAATAGTCAGCCTTTATAAAGGGTGCTGTGTTACTTGGCTTGTGCTCTTGTGATCTGGAAGATATTTTCCAGCATCTGACTGGTTCACTAGAGAGTTACATGAGCATTTTGTAAGAGTGTGAACCGATGCCTTAACTGAGCTAGTAAAGCATCATTCTGAGCCTGCCAAGGCTCAAATGTGAAATGGAAACATGTATATCTATCTATCTATCTATATATAGTTTAGGCAGAAAATATAAAACATTATGGGATTCCATACACTGTTGTAAACAATATTCTGTTCCACTTTGCTTATGTGATTTGGCATTTCTCACAGAACTAATGCTCTGTGATGGCAGCAAGAAGGATGCCGTGCTTGTGTGGAAATAACGTGGGATGCAAGTGATTGATGTTGCTTGAAATGAGGAATATAAGAGACTCCAGATAGCAGACTAATTATGTAGCTTGTTTATTTTCCAAGGAAGGTCTCACTACTACCGTTGGTGTCAAATGGAGAAGAGGGATCAGTTATTCACAGTCTTGGATCTATTTATTCTTTTATCTGCAGGTCTTTGAATGCTTAGAGGTGGGCTGGTAAGGCTTTCAGAGGAAAAGAGATGGACACAGTACATGATTATATTTTGTAAAAATGTCACCTTGAATCCACAAACCCACAGTGAATTTTCTTTTTATTGTAATTGCCATACCCAGGTAGATAGTTTATCTTCTTTTATTGTGCTTCAGCCAATATTTCTCCTGCAACATCTCCAAGTTTTCCAAGTACATGAAATGCTACACAGCATTGTGTGCTTCTCAAAACTATACAAAAACTTAGGAGTTGAGGCGTAGGTGCTAGAGGTTTATTTTCTTACTGTGATCTTTCCACTCAGGAAAAAGCAGCCTTAATTAGACTGGTTAAGAACTGATAGCAACCTTTATCAAGTGAAGTGGATGATGATAGTTCTGTCTTGGAACTATAACACGAACATGAACATATGTAGCTTTAAAACAGTCTCCTGCCTTTGTGGTGCACTGAGACAAGAACCTTCCAGAACAAATCTGAAAAAGAAACATAGGATACCTCCAGTAGTATATGACTGAAAAAAACCCCAAACAAACAATCCCACTGGTTGTTTTCTATACTTCAAATGTCTTCATAACACTGTGGGGAACATTCACAACCCAGTTTCTTCTGTTTTATCTGGAAATTTCCAATGTAAGGAATGACTTCTCCATGCTGCTGTTTTCCTGCATAATCTGGGCCAGGAATGACTTTTCCGTGCTGCTGTTTTCCTGCAGAATCTGGGCCTTTCCATCCTATATCTCCAAAGGCACCATGGTGTCAGTTGAGTTATTTTGAGACACTACCTTGTCTCACTCTGCTCAGGGTAGTCCATTTTATTGTGATATCTGACCAAAAAACGGGAAATAGTGGGTTGTTGGTTTGTTTTTTTTTTTTTTTTCCTTTGCATTTCATAGTGTTTTCTCAGTCTTATGTGGCCAAAGCTCTTTGGACAAAGGATTGATTCATTTAATTTCATATAATTTCATTTTCCTAGTTGTTAGTGGCTTTCTCCCAACATAAAAGAGGCTTTTGATAAGCAAACCAGTTCTATTTTTTGCCTACCTAACTGCATGCAAGCTGGAAGTTTCTTCTTTATGCAGCAAGCTCCCTACTGTTATATTGAGCCTTGGAGAATCTTGGCTTTCCATCTACCCAGGCTCCATGGCTGTGCTCACCATGCTTGTAATACCAGAAGTGACTGCTAAACCATAATGCTTCATATGCTGTTTTTCAGCTCAATGATTTATTTGTGTGATTGGGAAGGGGCAGATCTTTTGACTACTACCATAAAATCAAATGAAGTGGTAGATCTGTATATATTTTTGAAAGCAAACTGAGCTGTTGCTTAAACTTGTTTAATTTTGCTAAAAATGGGAGGAAACCTGTTTTGGAAGCAATCAATCCGGTGGTGCCAGCTCCAGGTTTGAGAGACAGCACAAAGACTTGCCACAAAACAAAGCAGAGTGATTTGGAAGATGATGTGGATAGAAAAGTTGAATCCCCTGAAGATTTACTTGTATGGATTTAGGCACGAGTTTGCACTATTAACCTGTACTCTCTCTACACTGGTTGTTGTTCCTTCAAAATCAGGTTAGACTGTAAATGGATTTGAGCTGCTGTGCATCCACCTTGACCTCAGCATCAAGTTTTCCCTGAAAAAGTAGATTTTGTTTTTATAGGTGTTTCAAACAGGTTCACTATATAAATCTTTTGTACACAACCTCAGAAACCAGATTTTGAACAGAGTACTGAAAGAGAACATAGAAGGCAAGTCATACTGCCTTTAATTTGGTATTTTTTCATTAGTGGAAGGGTGTTTTCACTTAATGCCTTTTTTAGCCAGCTGCCATATCAGTTGAGCTCTCTGGTTCAAGGTAAAGAACAGGCTGATTTCTTCATGAATTCTAGTAGACAACAGTAAATAATTCCCTCACAATTTTTTTTTTTTTTTTTTTTTTTTTTACAGCATTTGAGCTACAGCAATGCTCTTCTTCTGCTGGTGGTGCAAAGAGTTAACTACTGTGGTAGAGCAATCCCTTTCCAAGTCACTCCTTGCTACAGGTCACCGTCCCCCGTAGGTCGATTCAGAATGAGGTGATGGAACTTTGTGGCAAATTGATTGCCAAAGAGCCTCTAATGATGTCAGTGAATATGAGACAAAGCAAAAATTTCAGCACCTGCTTTGAAGTGAAAATTCAAAAAATTGATTTGAAATATGAGTATATTCCGATGAACATTCAATTTTAAAGAATTTCCACTAGTTCTGGGTATTTTAAGCTGTTGATCTCCAAGCACAGAAGCAGAGAAACTTTTTTCCCATACCTGCCTTTCCCATAAAAAATTGCTGAAGCCCATGGAGAGGAACATTTTACAAGAACATGTAGTGATAGGCAAAGGGGCAATGGCTTCAAACTAAAATAGAGGAGCTTTGGATTAGATATTAGGAAGAAATTATTCACTGTGAAATTGCTGTGGCACAGGTTGCCCAGAGAAGCTGTGGATGTGCCCCATCCCTGGAAATACTCAAGGCCAGGCTGGATGAGGTTCTGAGCAACCTGGTCCAATGGAAGGTGGCCCTGCCCATGGCAGAGGATTCACAACTGGGTGTTTTTAAAGGTCCTTTCCAAACCAAAGCATTCTATGACCCCCTCTGTACATAGTGATTGCAGTCAATCATTTTGTTCAGACAAAGTGGCTTACTGAGGTAACAAAAAACCAAAACAAACAAAACAAACTGCTTACTTAAAATCATCTATTGCTGCACAAACTGAAAAAATATCACCATGGGAGCTAGTCTCTGTCCTTGTTTGGCTGGGATGGGGTAATTTTTCTCCTAGTAGCTGGTATAGTCTGAGGACAGAGACCCTCTGATGCCAGGGCAGTGTGTTTATTGCCTTGAATAAGATGAGAATTGCACCTGCTAGTTTTTCAGAATGAAGCCTTCTCAAGTTTACTGCTGTGTGCAGTCAATAGCTGCTGCAAGAACAGTATCCACAGATGGAGGGTGAACAGATCTGCAGCAATTTCAGATATGAAATGTTGATTTTCAGCTTAACAACATTTAGAAATTTCTTAATTATAGTACCCAGCACTTTGAGCTCTTTACCTTTTCAAAGCACTGCACAATTATTAACAAATTAATTGCTGCCTCATTGCCCTGTGAAATATGATGATAGTTATTTGATTATCAGGTTCTCCAATAAATAAAAATAACCATATTGCTTATAAGACTACATATTGTACATATGTATATACACAGTAATATATATGACCTCTCTATATATAATTCAAAGAAAGTTTTTCTCAGTGAGGGCACTGAAGCCACCCATTATGAATTTGTTTATCGCAAAGGTTATTCAGTGCTAGAGTAACATTCCTGTATTGTGGCAGATTATTTGGGGACAACAGCAAGAACAAAGGCAAGTTTGTCCTGCAATGGAAGCAAAGAATCTTTTCTTCAGGTGGGAATCCACTGTGGTGTGAGTGTGACTTAACAGGTAGAAGATCATAATTTCTGCAAGCTTCTCTTGAGAAATGGGAAAAAAAGGATATCATAGAATGGTTTGGCTTGGAATGAACCTTAAACACCATTTATCTCCAGCCCTGCTGCCATGGGCAGGGACACCTCCACTAAACCAGGTTGCTCAAAGACCAGTCCAGCCTGGCCTTGGACACTTTCTGGGATGGGACATCCATTTCCCTGGGAAGCTTGTTCCAATGCAGGTGAAATTAATAATGTTTGTATTTGCAATGGATAAATGCAATTAGTGGGACTATAACTGGACAGAAGATCTGAACTATTTTTTTTTTTTTTTGAGAAAGGAGAGCTTCCATTTTGTTGATATTCTTTCTTTACCTTCTACAAATTTAAGTATCTCCCTGAAAGAAACTATGATCTAACATGAGGATTAATTAAACAGTCAACCACATTCATCTCCTTTACACAAGAGATCATTCCCTGATGGGGGGGTGGGGAGAGAAAGGGGATAAAGGGACGTTTTATAACGAGTAATAAAATATGGCAATTTAGGGAATTAACATAGTGTAGTGGCTGACGCAAATGTTTTTTCTATTTATAAGACTAAATATGTTCAGCTGTCTGAGTCTTGAGAGCTAAACATTGGTGATGATGGACCCCTAGTGCCAAGGCTGTACAAACAGGCAAGGGGAAGAGTTGCTTGCTGAAGGTAAAGAAAAGGGGTCAAAATGAGATGGGAATTGTTCAGTGCTTAACAAAGCTTCAGTTTTTGTGTCCTCCTTACAAAGTCTACCAGTTTTTAAATCCAGGTACAACAGATTAAACATATTTATCGTATTTAGGTATCTTAAGGGGTTCCTCTGATAACTTTGCCTAATCTTTTTGGGGATTCAGGTATGTGTTTAGCCTTTGTGAGCAATGATAGAAGTATATTTAAACTGTTGGCATGAAAAGTCAGGTTGTCTGTCCAGCAGGTTTTTTGTTCTTTCCGTTGTCTACGTGGGTCCATTCTGATTTGGCTTAATAAAGTGAAGGTATAGAAATCACCAGTTGTGAATTATGTGGCTATACATCACTTGAAAGAAATATTCTGCCTTTATTCCTGTTTGACCTCCAAAGCACCAGGAGAAGACAACACATTCCTGTTTGAAGATTTCCCTCATTTTTGTTTTTGGCTTTTTGTTTTGGTTTTTGTTTATTGCCTATGTGTTGTATAAACCACAGCTCTGTGTTCCAGAGGTTTCTAAGGCAAATCCATTTGGATGGTGCCTTGTCCATTCAATGCTGCTCACACAATTTTATTCCTCACGGTGATACAACCCTGTATCATGATACTTTCAGACTTCAGCTTTGTTTTTCTTGCATAGTTTATTCATGCTCATCTCAAGATCATGTTTCAACACATTGGAAGCCTCAAACAAACTGAAGATTTTAAAATTTGCAAAGGAACAAGGGATAGGTCCTCTTCCCTGACAGAAAAGTACCTGGAGATTATGAAGATTAGAGAATAGAAAATACCTCCTTAGTTTTCATCACTTTTGAGGTTGTGGGTTCTCTGTGTGAGGCTGTGGGTTCTCCTGAAGAGGACTCCTTAACCATTCTTTTGTTCACTGCTCTCACTTCTTGATGATTTTATTCCACATCCTTGGATCATTTGCGCTGTTTTTATTTTTAAAACAGGTTATGAATCTCTTTATCCAATAGCATGTCCCTGTTCTCCAGACTTTAGCTAGAGGTGTTGTTTTTTTTGCTAGAGAGACTGAGTCAATGATTTGGCCACTAAATGTTCATGCCAGATTTGTCTCTTGCTTCTTCAATGAAACTGACAGCATGTTTCTGTGTTTTTTGATCTTGGGCGTTTTTTGTATTTTTTTTCCTTTAAATGAATTAATATTCCCAGCTGACAAAACCCTCAAGCAAAAAGGATGGTTAACTTGTGAGCCATGTTTATCCATATGAACTTATCTCATTCTGAAGATGTAATTAATATTCTGCTTCATGGGGCTAGGAATAAAGTCCTGAAGGTTTTATTTATTCTTTAAAATTTAGCATTTAGAATCTCCTTTCAAAAGATTAGTGCAGTGTTGTTCACTAAATGGTTCAGTACATCCTTTTTATATAACCCTTTTGCTGGGCTGGATTCCAGGTTTTCTTGATTTCATATGTTTTATATCTCCTCAAGAGAGATTAATTCTATGTTAATTACCATATTAGGGTCAGCTAAGTTAACAAATATGATTTGTGACTTATATAACCTTAAAAGCACTTTACTTGATAACTTTTTCATTTTTGATCTGATGTTTGAATATATTTGGAAAAAAAGTTAATAATATTACTTTTTAAAAAGACAAACACTTTAACATATTAATATAAAGATCCAGGCTTTAATAAGTGTTTTTGTATTCTGTGGCCCTTTGTTTTAGGGGAACTGCCAATACTGATGAGAAGAGAGTAGAGTATTAATTCTTCCCTGAAGCTCAGAGACTACCATTGGCAGACTTTCAAAAAATAAAGTTCTGCTTTTTGTCTCTTCTTACCAGAGCTAGTCAGGTTGTATAGAAATGACCCAGTGCAAAATTAGGCCATTCTATGCTGATCATTCTTTATTAAAATTTAACACATTTAACCTTTTAAATTGTCTTTCATTCTTTAATATAATTGTTTAGTTATGGTTTGTTTGTTTATTTGTGTGTTAAATCCCTTGCTCTTTGGCTGTGCTGTCAGGCAGAAGCTATTTAAAAATTACAATTGCAGCAAAAGTTAGCGTGCAGATCCCAGCATAGATGTGCTTTTGAAGTGATAAACTGACCAGGTCCAAGCTGTTTCCTAAAACAGTCATGCTGTGTACAATATTTTGTATATATTTCACAGAAGAGAAATACATCTTCCTGTCAGCTTCCTCACAGGTGAATGCAGAGGGGCAGGCACTGATCTTTTCTCCCTGGTGACAGTGACAGACCTGAGAGAATGACTGGAGCTGTGTCAGAGCAGGTTTAGGCTGAATATCAAGAAAATGTTCTTCACCCAGAGGGTGGCTGGGCACTGGAAGGGGCTCTTCAAGGAAGTGGTCACAGCACCTGCCTGCTGAGGTTCAAGAAACATTTGAACAACACTCTCAATCTATGGGATTGCTGGGGTGCCCTGTTTAAGGACAAGATTGGATTCAATGATCCTTGTGGGTCCCTTCCAACTCTCTTTCTGTGATTCTGGGAAGGCTTAGAAAACTGATAATCCTTGATCAAAGCACTAAAGATTTGGAAAGACTTCTCTTTTCAACCTGTAATCAGTGCTATGTTTAAAAAACAAAAATTCCAAAAAGCATTCAGGAAGAGATTTTAGGTCTAGACAAAAATCATGAGACTGAAGTAAGGATAAGTGTGGGTTCATAGTCATTTGCCAAGACCATCAGCCAGATTTCCACTTTGCCAATTCCAAAGTTCTTTTGTTAAATATTAGTTTAAAAAGACCACCTGTGGTATGAAGTAGGAATGGCTGGTGAGCCTTTACAGGAACCAGTTCAAACCTGAAGGCTGCTGAAGTACAAATTACCTGGTGTGCTGGAGAAAAAAGGAAGTATTTGAAATAGCATGAGAAAAAAAGTGTGTGAAGTAATCTGCTGGGATGTGAGCTTTAATTGTAGCCATCAGGTCAAGTGAGTGGTATTGATTCTGTGGATTTGGGATGGGTTTGTTTTTTTTTTTTTTCTGCAAAGGGAATAAAACCAAAAAGAAACTAAAACGTGTCTCAACACAGAAAAAAATGCAGATCACAACAAAATCACAAAGTTGTCCAGTGTACATGAAATCATTCTTCCACCTTGAGACAGGAGAAGAGTGCCAGGCTATTTCGTATTGAACAAATATCTATGCAGGAGTGAGACTGTGAAATGAAGTTTTGGAAAGGATACAGGGACCCCTGCAATCACAGATTGGAAGAGCTGATCATGGTTCCTCCAGATCCAGCCAAGAGACAAATAGTGGAAAGATCCAAGAGCTGAACAGTTAGCTTATTTCATTAAAATGTTTAGTGACTAGAATTCTTTTAGAATTCAATGGGGATTTAAACCTTTATGTAGCTTCATTTGGTTGGAAGTGTGCTATTTAATTCTTTGAGCAGTTACTCCAAACTGTATGAAAAGCCGCTCTATACTCACAGGCAATGAGTAGATATTAATTTAATTTCTTCTCAGACAAATTATGAAAATGTGGCATTTCTGTACATAAACCCTAGAATCTCCAAATTATACAGAACAGTAAAATATGTATCTTCAGAGACATCTGGCAACCAACCCAATGCATCTACATTATATTTTCTATCCAAGAATATCTGAAACATTTTAGTCTTCAGTAGCATCAGACAACCACACACAACCACACCTTGGAGATCAGCTAATGATGATGAAAAATGTAATTTGTTGGACAGCTCTTCTGATCTGCTTGAACTCTATGGGATAAAAGCTCTTATGTGTATAAGAAAGGAATTTTTCTGTAGAATTCCACATTGACCTTCTACAGGAAGCAAAGGGTTGACATAAGTCTCATTGTTCTGTCTGTAAGAAATATGTGCTCTCAATGCTCTTTAATTCAATCAGAGATATGCATGCCTATTAAGGGGAACTTAAATGAAACATTAAAAGAAAAAAGCAAGTTCAAAGCAAGAAACATTCCCTGTGATTCTGGAACAATAATCAGCCTTGTGAGATTTATTCTGGTTTTGAACAATTCTTATAGAGAAAGGCAGAGTCTGGTACTGACAAGGCTTGCTGCAGGAGCCCAGGCTTTAGTAGACATGTACTTTGATTTCTAACTGATTTTTCTTCTATAACTCGTTTCAACATTGTTCATCTTTGTCAGGGTCATTAAATTTGGGATAGCTTTTTTAAGGGGTTGGATGTGAGCCACAATTTAAAGGGCTGCTCCCTCAGTGGCAAGTACCAAGCCTTGGTGAAGTGAGAGATGAAACTACAGCCCAACAACTGGCTGAAGTTTGAAACATTTTCAGCACAAATGACAAAAAGAAAAAAGAAAATCTTAAAACTGCAGGGTCTGGTTTCAATATTGACATACATTTGTCATGTTTATACAAGTGTTCATTCACATTCTCTCTATGCTTTGGGGAAGCACTTGGGATATTTTCAGACACTGTGGCTCAGCTGTGGAACAAAACCCTAATATTATCATTTCTGTCATGGGGATTGCTAGCCATGCTCATAAAACAACAGAAATATGGTCTTCAAAACATTTAGATTTTGCCATTAGGTAGCATCTAAAAAGCATCCAAAAAGCATGGAAATGACATAAAGAACTCTCCTTCACTCAACATGGGTGTATAATTTTGTGCAGGTGTATTTTTGGCTGTATGCACCTTTGTTGGTAAAAGTATGTTGTGAGAAGTTGTGGCTGCCCCATCCCTGGAAGTGTTCAAGGTTGGATGAGGGTTTGAGTAATGTGCTCTGGTGAAAGGTGTCCCTGCCCATGGCAGGGGTTGGAACAAGATGGGCTTGAAGATCCCTTCCAACCATTCTGTGACTCTACATTTCTTCCTTTAGTCTGTAGTGAACATACCTTGAATAAACCTCATCCTCAGCCATGGGATTTCTTGTACCCTTGCCCGTGGTCTGTTCACTAAGGATATCTTTAAATTCTAATAAGTCTTCACATCTTGTAATTTTTAAATACCCAGCTATTCCCTCTCCCTTCCAAGGACTGGAGAAGTAAACACTGCTTCTTATTAAAACAATTAGCCACCTTTTAATAGTCATAGAACATTCTGAGCCGTTGACAGGCAGAGAGGAATGAAGATGTTGACTTCACAAGGTGCAGCATGTAGGTCCCTCCTATGTGCATTTCTTGCTGCATTAAAGTGTAATAATCCACTCACTCCACACTGCTGGAACTCTATGTGTTTCAAAATATAAGAACTTGATGTATTTTAGTGTGAAAATCCCTGGGAAGCAGGGGAGTTGCTTTATTGCTTTCAGGTGTTGACTGTGTATGGAAAGATTAAGAATTTAATTATGAATTTACCTGAAACAGAGTTTTATTGGGTACTTCAAATTCAAGACATGATGTTTCATCTCCCACCTTTTTTGATTGGATGCCTGAATTCATATCTCCATGCTGGCAATCCAGGCTGACACAGTATCTGGTGCTAGGGGTAAGCTTGGCCTGCCTTTACTAAAATCCTAGTTGAAGCATCAAGAGTGGATTATTGAGTCTCAGGTTGCAGATCAGATGCAGTCCATGGCTGAATATTGATTTCTCACATACCAAATGCACTGAAAAGGAACAATTTGTTTTCCTTTTGCTCTTCCTTTCTCTCTTTTCTGACTCATCAAGCCAAGAGGTGGAATTTCCTCGGGATGGAGGGAGAATTTTAGCATGGAGAAGGGTGGAAACAATAACTCATTTCTCCTCCTGAACAGAGTCCTGTTCACCCAGTTCTGCCATTTGTGTGCAGGCCAATAAAGCACAGCTGCTAAGGTCAATTTTCTTGTGTACCAATCATGGTGTCTTTCAGATCTTATTCCTGCAGCTCAGGCTGGGCCAATATTCACATTTCCTGTTGTCTGCTGTCGTGACTTGTTGGTCTAAGGATTTTAAAGCAGAGATAGTAATTTTCCTGTCATTTAAAAGAGAGTGTTCATATGTAAGGGAAAGGTTGAAGGGACTTGAGTCAATTCCTTTAAAATCTTCATTTTTGGTGTGTTGCCTTTATTCTGTGATACCAGTTTGTCAACTCGAGGAGGGAAGAAAGATTAACTTTCCAAAATTTGATTCTGTAACATAGTATTTTCACATATCTTTTTAAAATACTTTTGATTTCTAATTAGTGGAGTGGTTGTTTATTTTAATCTTTCATGCAGCAATAGGAAAAAAAATAGGATTTAAAATTGGAATGCTTTCATTACAAACTTCCAAAATTAAAAATATTTTTTTGCCACACGTGATGTTGGCCATAGAAACCAGATCTTTTTAAGAAATTGGATGGCAACTAAACAATAAAGAAAGAACAGTAACAGTAGAGCTACCACCTCACAACAAGGAAACAAAAAGAGGCTTCTGTGATCCTGTTTGTAGTCATACAGGTTGTATGTAGTCATATAAGTTATTGTCACAGAATCACAGAATTTTTAGGGATGGAAGAGGCCTCTGGAGATCATCCAGTCCAACTCCCCTGCCAAGGCAGGGTCACCCAAAGGAGGTGACACAGGAACACATCCAGGTGGGTTTGGAGTATTTCCAGAGATTGAGACTCCAAGATTTCCCTGGGCCATCTGTACCTAAATTCACAGATGGGGGAATCATCCACATGTCAGGTGACACACTGTGCCTTTTCAGTTTCTCCTTTAGCCTTCTTTATTTGTGACTTTTAATAAAAGAAATAAGTATTTATTTGTATTTACTCTATCCTAAAAAAACCAAAAACAAAACAAAACAAAAAACCAAAAAAACCCCACCTATTTTTAAATAAATGTTCCACACCTAGGTAAGTAATCTACTAAAGAGTAAGTTTTCATATCATAGCTCACAACTATTTTAAAAGAGATGAGCCCCATGATGTTTGCTTTATGCAAGAAAAGTCAAGTTCGACACTTTGCTCTGCATTCTACAGCTCTCATCATTTTAATGTCCTGTGGTTAATGTTGATGGGAAAGTGCCAGTATGCTTAAACATCCTGGGGGACTTTCTGCCTCCTGACAGTGCCATGGATACTTTCAACTCAGGTGCAATGAACACATTACTGTACAAATCTAAAGTTCTGAAGATCTCCTTAAAGCAATATCAAATGACCTTGGCAGATGGGGATATGTGCAACAACTAAATTTGCCTTATGAAATTTCCAACATTTGCCGTGTGCAGATACACACAAATTGGGATGGGAATTTATGCAGCATCCTGCTCTTCTGCAGACACGGTAATCTTGTGTGTGTTAGAGCTGATGTGATCCCACATTTGTTATGTAGGTAACTACATGCCCCTTATAATGAACATCAGTGCTCGTGCTGCGCCTTGAAAATCATATTTTATTTCCTATATGAGACCAATGTTGATTTATTGACTGCACTAAAACAGCTCATTGGTGGATTTGTTTAGCACAAATGCCAGTTCAACCGACTAAATGACATCGAGCTACTAATGGGAGATTTTAACAACAAAAGAAAATAGCTTGCATTGTTCCTTTGATTTAGGCTATGAAGCTAGACAAAAAATCCACTAAAACATTTTTCCCTTATTCTCTACCATGACTGGTTCTGGCTAACAGTTGTGTTGATATCCTCTTAGCAACAGTGAATAGCTCCTAAATAGGCTTTATCAGTATTTCAGTCTATTCCTGACACAAAAATTATACAGAGGAACGGGAATACGTTCTGAATTGGTGGGTTGTTTAAAAAAATAAAAAATAAAAAAGGGATGTATTACAATATAATTTGTTTAATAGCTTTTTGAAAAAGCAGATGTGCAGATAGCATATTAAGCTAAATTAGATGTTGAAAGAGTGAGGCATTTGCTTGCTTGATATTTCAGCAATAGAAGCCTTTCAGGCTGGCTGTATACAGGTGGTTTTCAGTAATTATTAGTTATTTAGATTATTAGTGACTTGCTGATGTTGAAGTACCAACCAGAGTGCTTCATTTTAATGCACGTTGTTGTGTGGGCATTGGGACTGATTTCCAGACTGGTTTGGCTTCCACAAATTGCAGTTCATGTGAGCTGCAGGTGTTCAGAAGCTCTTTAAAGGAGAGGTGAGCAGAGACAGAAAACCTCCGCTCTGCCTGCAGTGCTCTTACAGCTGCAGCCCCCACACCTCCCCTCACATTTAGACTTAAGTAACATCAAAGCTCAAGTGTCATCCATGAGATTTTTGGGAATTCATAAATTCTCTATTCAGGTGGTTTGATTGCTAGAGAAGGCTACCTGGAACAGAAATTAATCTCTCTTCTCCCAGGAGAGAAGTTTGCCAGGGTTGTAGAGGGCTTCAAGTTTATTGATTTATTAAAATTGTACTGTTTTGTATTAATGACAGTGCAGTTGGAGACAATGTGTCTTACAGCCCCTCCAAATTTATTATTTCCTATGAAATAGAGATCTTTCTTCTATTAAAACTCAGAGAAGATAAAAATCTGCTAGTATTTTTAATACATTGAGATATATTTTATACATATTCCTATATGCATTAACAGTGGTGAAGGATAGGGTGACAAGAGGAACATTTTCATATAGGTTGATCTTTATATTACCCTGCCAGGAATCTTATATCATCTTCCAGTCTTCTCACTCATCCTGCTTTAAACTCTTTATCTTTGTTCATCTGTTTAGCAACATAAATATTGAAGAGAACCCAAGAGAAAGGTGCTGATCTTTCTGCTGAAAAGGCCAGCCTATAGATCTTAGAAGTGGAGAAAATGATAAATTTACAATTAACACATTTAATTTAAGCTTTTATTCCAGAGGTAACACTTCCCTTCAATTTAAAACAAAATTCTGTCAAATAGGGAAATGAAAGGTACTAGGCAGTATTTTCAAGTTTCACTTTCTCTCAATATTCTTTAAATTTGGCTCAAAATGTAAATACAGAAAGAGCTAGAATGCTGTGAAGATTTTTTTTTCAGGGCTGACCCAGTCTATTAACTTGTCCACATATTGCTGCAGTGTATAATCAGCACAGGTGTGGATTTTAAGTTTGCAACCCTAACACTCTTTTTCTTTAGTCAGCCCTGCACCAGTGGCATCAGGACTTTCAGTCTCATTTCTTCCCCTCCTGCTCTTACCCCTGATTTTACATTGTGGCTGACATGGGCAATATGGGGCAAGGAACAAGAAGTGTCCCTTGGCTTGTGCATCCTGCAGTCCTTCACCTCTACAGCCTGACCCCTGGATCTCCCAGCCCAAGGACCCCTGTGCCTGTAACAGCAGCCTGCAGTGCTCATCTCCATCCTGGGCTCCTCTCACAGGCTCTGCTCCATTCCCCCTCCTGCACCCATCCTGCAGGGCTGAGGAGCACAGAGAGGTTCAGGTGGGTCTGTGCCAGCTGTGAGTCTCACAGCTGGGAGCAGCTCTGTGTGGGTGTTTGCCAGGACCCTGCTGTGAAGGCTCAGAAGGCTGCAGCACCTCCACCTACTTCCCTCTTGAGACAGCACTCACAGCCCCTCTTGCTTGTCTGATTGTTCTGAGGTTGCATTTGGGATGTTGCAGAGTCCTAGAGCATAAGGAAAGGACATTGAGGAGGTGGACCTGATAGCCTTTGTGTAACACTTGCTGATTTTTTTTCTTACAGTTATGACTGATGAGTTATTAATTTAATTTTGCTCTGAAATATTCTTGCTCCTGTAGAAAGGGCCACAGTAGCTCTGCTGTGGAATTTCTTCACAGTTGGTGAGTTTCTCTACAGTTGATGACATTTCTCCACATATGCCAGCAAATACAGCCAAATACCCTTTCCCCTTTTATTCTTCCTGTTGTAACAACACAGATGTGCAGTTTTATATGCCCTGATTTAGCTGTGCCTCTTGGGAGGGATCATCTTTATGCTGTAGATTTAGAGTCAGGCACCATGAAGCATGTCATAGCTTCAAAAGACTGCAAAGCTTTGTCATATCATTATTAATTTCAGTTGGAAGGCACCCCTGGAGAACTGGCCTATCCTGTGCCCAAAGCAGGGAGGCCTTTGAAGATATACTCAGCTGCACAGGCCCATGTCCTGAAGAGTTTTAAAATGTCTCTAGGGATTGAGATTCCATCAGCTCTCTGGGCCAGTTACCAAAGTGAAATCACCCAGAGTAAATATTTCCCTTACCTCTGATCATAATTTACTTTGCTGCATTTTATGCCTCTTGTCATCTAAACGAAATATTTTGGCTGATGTTATCAACTTCACTTGTGCTTAAGGTGATTCTCTGTTGTTTATGCAGAGTTCTCAATGGACAGAGAAAACTGTTGGAGAGAAGTTCCTTACTGCAAAAGAAGTGACAGAACTTATATGTCAAGGATTTTACTTGCTTTTTGTATAAATCTGAGTGTTCTGAGCAGCACCTTAGTTAGACTAAAACTGTGCTGGACTGCTGTCCATAGTGGACTGCTTTCAGCATCATGGGCAGGTCTTTGGGTTTACCCATATCAATCAAAATAACTCAGAGAACCATGAGGAGTCACTTCAACTGTTGAATGCTCAGTCCTACAAAACCCAGGTAATTCCTCATCTGTGAATGAAGAAAGCCCACTAAATTACCTTGGGGATATTGATATCAAAGTAGCATATGAACAGAAATACTTAGGTAAGCAGAGAGGGAAACAAGTGAGAAATGACTCTGCAGAGCTGAGTTAGAAGATAAGAAGACTTTCCTATTAATGGTTAAGATGTGAATCCTTTAATAGGAAGAAGTGTCTGGTTCTGAGAGGTTGCTAGAAATCTTGTACCTTACATTACAGGTTGGACTTTTGTATGTAATCGAGCATAGATCTATTTATTTCATCTCCACTGCTTCAGGCCAGGTGAGGATTTTGTTCTTAGGTTAATTTAATTTTCATATAGTGCCCATTGTGCAATGGTATCACAGTGAGTGAGCAGGCAATAGAATGCTGTATTGGGTTTGTGTGGTCAGGTTTTGTAGCAGGGGGGCTACAGGGGTGGGAAGCTACCAGAAGATTCCTCCATGTCTGACAGAGCCAGTCCCTGGCAGCTCTAAGATGGACCAACAACTGCCAAAGATGAGGTCATCAACGGTGGTGGAAGCACCTCTGGGATAATGTATTTAAGAAGTAAGGAAAAAAATCCTATCCAGCTGCATCCAGAGAGAGAAGTGATAATAAAATATGAGACCAACAGCTCTGGAAACACCAGGGTTAGGGGAGGAAGGGGAAGAGCTGCTCCAGGTGCTGGAGCAGAGGTTCCCCTGCAGCTCAGGGGGGTCCGTGGGGATAGAGCAGAAATCTACTGCAGTTCATGGGAGACCCCACTCCAGAGCAGGTGGACGTGTCCAAAGGAGGCTGTGAGCCCATGTGAAATAAATGGGCAAAGAGACTAGCTCCTTTTTAATGCCTTTATTAAGGTCAGCTCTTGGTGGGGGCCCGAGGGGATGCGCACACCGCCGCTGCTCCCGATGGATGACACAGAGGAGGAGATGTTCATCTTTGCCAGGCGGCAGAGCTGGGGCTTCCGTTTCTCGCGAGAGTCGCTGGGAAGTTCCATTGATTCGTTCTGGAGTCTAGGTGGTCCATGCAGAGAAGGCACTATTTAAGTTATGGTGACAAGACATGAAGCCCCAGCAGGTAGCCTGATGTTTTCTCTGCTCACTGATGTAGTTTGGAGTCCTGTTTGGGCCATGTCTCGTTTGTTCTGAGGGTCTTTAGGTGTTAACCCCACTCCCACTGGGTCCTAAGGCCCATGGGATTTCTCCTCATCTCCATGACAGTGGTGTCATCAGTTGCTATGCGGCAGGGGGCAATACCCGATGGGAAGGACAGTTACAAAGAACGGAGTAATTAGCATTGAACAGACAAAACATTTAGGAAGGTACCCACAATTGCCATACCAACAGGCATGGGGTAAACGGTATTTAACAATTTTAACTGAGAAGGCACTTCTAAAGTAACACAACTGAATTCAGGAACTTTTATTTCTTACACGTGCAGAGCCTGTGCTGGAGTAGGTTTGCTGCCAGAACCTGTGACCCCATGGGGAACCCATGCTGCAGCAATTGGTGAGAGATGTGGAAAGGACTCAGGGTGGAGATGGTCATGAAGGATGCCTCCCCTGGGAGGGACTCCACGTAGCAGGGGAAGAGTGTGAGAGATCCTCCCACTGAGGAGGAAGGAGCAGCCAAAACACCACGTGATGAACTGACCACAATCCCCATTCCCCATCCTCCTGCACCACTGAGAAATTGGAAATAATATTGAACCTGGGAAGAAAGGAAGGGTGGGGGTGAAGGTGTTTTAAGATTTAGTTTTTTTCTTGTTATCCTACTCTGATTTGATTTGTAATAAATTAATTTTTTTCCCAAGTCACATCTGTTTTGCCCGTGGTGGTCACTGGTGGGTGATCTCTCTCTGTCCTTATCTCAACCCACAAACCTTCCATCTTAATTTCTTCCTGCTCTGTCCAGACAAGGAAGGAAGTGACAGTCTGGCTTTGATGTGCCCCTGCTTCAGCCAAGGTCAACACAACAGAGATGTACTGAATAAATTTTACAGATCAAGCTGAGGGGAAAAAAAAAATTGTCCAGAAATGTTTTCCTATTGGAAAAATGCTGCTTTTATCACAAAAGATAGTAAAATTGCAAGTAAGTGTTGATTGTGATGAAATTTTCATTTGAGAAGGGGAAATAAACATTAGAACTGAAACCTACAGAAACACATCAGCAATGGCACAATAATTTCTTTAAGGAAAAACAGTAATGGAAAAAAATTACTCTGTACCTCTCAAAAAAAAAAAAGAAGAAGAAAAACTTGTCCAAGATTGTTCTGGGGAAAGTCTGCCATGGGAAGCTCCTAAATTCACCATTGATTTTGATTCAAATCTAACCTTTTTCTCTGATGAATGACTTAATGTTGCTTTTGTGGGATCCAGTCTATGAAGAATGTGGTCAGGGGCACTGCTCAGGGTCCCCCATTCAGCCATGTCCCTGCATCTGTGATTTTCTCTCTCTGCATCTCTAAATCCCCAGAGAAATTTAGACCTGCAGGAGGGATTGACCAAATGTGTTTCCTTCTTGGAGATGCACACCATGTAATTTGTAATTTCACCAAAAGTCATCCAAGATGCTTTATCATTTATAGACACAAAATCATAGACTGATTTAAGATAACTTCTAAAACTCACCCAAAATGTCTTGCTTAGAGAAAAGCCATTTGCAAAATTAGGTCAGACTGCTAAGTGACATTTCCAGGTGATCTTCAAGTAACTGCATGGATGGAGATCCCACAGCCTCTTTGAACACCAATTCAAATCTCTGATCAAAATATATACATAAGAGTATATAAACACTTCTGTTACTTGTTTTTAAACTGCAGAAATAAATAATTTTGTGTTTTACATAATCTTTAGAACTTACAAATCTATTTTGTCCTCCTGTTTTGTGTTTATGAACCAGAAGATGAACATTTCTATATCCAATCGATATATGCAATCTGAGATCTGGAATTTCAAGAAGAGAGCAAAATATTTGGAAATTAATCACATTTTCACCACTTTACATTTTCTTTGACTTTGTCCTCTCACTTCTTTTAATCCAGGGTGTGAAATTTATCAGTAAAAGAATGAATTCTCTTGCCAGAAATGTCTCCAGGTGAAATGTACAGATAAAAGAAATGAAAACCACCCACAGCACAAATTCTTTCATTGGAGAGTTATTGGAGAGTCAACTTGGAGAGTTATTTCAAAGTCAGGTTAATATTTCCCCTTAAATTTTGAACTTTGGCTGAATGATAAAACAAGCAGAACTTTTTAGAAAATAGTTGAATTGCTATTGTTAAGGACAGCTTTGGCATCTTATTGCAGGTTCTTAACAACTTCAGTAAATATTTAAAATGTATTGTTTAAAAATTAATACAGCAGGCATCCCTGGTGAACTGAAATAATTGAGCCTCCAGGCACCCCTATCATAATGCAGCTAATTAGAATAATATCAGAGAAACACAGACCAAAGAATAAACTAATAATACTGGCTCCATAGGAAATGATATTCCATTGGTTTCTTTGAGGTCTTTTGATCTTTCCTCAGGTGCTGGAAGTACCCAAGGTAAGCCCTGAAAACAACGGGCCTCAAATTTTCCACTGCAACCACCTTCCATGTACGTTTTCACTTTTCTCACATGCAACTAGTGATAAGACAAAGGGAAAATGATCTCACGTTGCACCAGGGGAAGTTCAGGTGGGATATTAGGAAAAACTTCTTCACTGAAACAGTGTTAAAGAGTGGATCAGGATCCTCAGGGAATGGGTAGAGTCATCATCTTGGGAAGTGCTCAAAGAATGAATAGTCCTGGCACTTTGAAATATGGTTTTAGTGGGTATGATGGTATTTGGTTGAAGCCTGGACTTGATGATCTTGGAGATCTTTTCCACCTTGATGATTTTAGGAGTATTATCTGCCTTCTGTTGGACAATTCCATTTCTTTTTTCATTAACTTGGGAATTTGTTCCGTTTCACTTCCTTTTATAAAAGATAAACCCTCTCCAGATATGGAGGGTGCTAGAGTTGTAGGTACTATCCATATTGGTGCCACAGGTGCCACTTATGGTCACTGAGGGGTGACTTGGGACAGATTTGCCTCACAGTCACCACCTGCGTGTGCAGACACTGTAAAAGGGGCAGGTTGTGCCTGTGAGGTGGCACAATACACCTGGTGATCCCAAATCCCTGGTGATTGGTGTGAGCTGCAATGAGTGAGGTGCACAACCTCCCTGGAGCTGGATCTCTTTGCTAAAGGCAACATTTTCCCCATAATTCTCAAGTAAGTATCAAGATATTTTTCTATCTCTTCTCCAAGATGCCCTCAGCTTCAAAATACATATTTTCTATTGCTGGCTGGGAACATGCTGCCCCTGATGCCCTGTTTTGCTCCACTGTCCTGTGCCTGCAAGCAATTAATTCATTAATTCATCACAGAGCAGAGAGAACTCAGACTGGTGGCAGTGTCAGCCCACACTCTGTTTATCCTTTTGGCCATAAAAATCCCACTGCTCTGGAGGCATACTGTTTACTCTGAGGCTGGATTCCCCTACCCCCATAATTTTTTTATTGCAAAGCCCTGCTGTCTAAGATGACCTTGCCTAATCAACGACTGGCTTGGAGTATATAAAGAAATAAATAGCTAATGTGAACAGCCCCAATGAGGTGACCCATGGTGATTTCTTCTGGCTGCCCTATGGCATTGTGTGGAGGTGTGGGTCTCTGCCCTCCCTAGGCTTGGAAAGAGTGAGGAGAGACTCAACTAGCAGAAAGGACCCTCTGCTTGCCCCAGCATGTTTAATCAGGATTTCTGCTTCAACTCAGCAGGTTTTCTAGTGTAAGATGGGTTGCAGTGCTCTGAAAAGCTGATGTCTCTCCTGCCACCTGAAATTCCAGTCTCATCTGGGCTTTTGTCCATGGTGGCAACATTCACTCTGCACGGTCTGTTAAATGTAAGCTGGGTAGTCGGAGATAACTGAACGTTTGTTATAGCAAATGAGGCAATAAATGTCTGAGGTTATGATGGGCAGAAAAGTCAAGGTATTTATCAAATTGCCATGGGAAATAGCTTTGCCAAGTGTTAGATAATAAACTTTCAATTATCATCTTTGTGCTCTTACTGCAGAATGCTTCTGAGATCAGATTTGTTTCTGGTGGCTCAAATAAGATCAGAGGTGCAGCTGTTTTCTCTGTGAGCAGAGAGGTGATGCTTGTCCATGTGTGTGCTTATGTACTGGGCCTCTACAGCTAATTTTTTTTTCTTTCCCTTCATTTTGTACTTCTTTTTCTTTTTGTGCCTGAGGACTTTCCCTAACTCTGGATTAACTGACCAACATGATGATAGTGAGGATTTTAGGATAATCCAGTAAATGGCTCTTTGAAAGGTACTTACCTTTAGATTTTAAAAGATTATCATACTTTATTATTGTTGTTGTTATCACTGTAGTATCATCCTCTGCCTGGTATGTACTTCCCAGCTGTATATTGGTTTCTCTATCATATCTTCCTTGTGGAATAAGAGGATTTTCCCTTCTGCTGACACCTGGTTTGACATGCTCTCTTGTCAAAACACAAGCTGTGTTTAATGTTCAACCTGTCCTTGGTTTAAGTAAAAGTCAAGACAAGCTCAGATGAACTTTTCTGTAGAAGCAAAATTTCTGTGTCAGTTGATGAGGAAAAATGCTCAAGGGAAAAAGAATCCTCAAAATCCTCAATAGTTAACAAAACTGATTCTCCAAAGTGAGAAATGGCTGAGGTCACTTGGCTCTTTCAGCCTGGAGGAGACAGAGGGAACAGCACATCACAGGCCACAGCTTCCTCACGAGGGGAAGAGAAGGGACAGGAACAGATCTCTTCTCTCTGGTGACAGTGGCAGAACCTGAGGGAATGGCCTGAAGTTGTGTACCAGGAGGTTTAGGTTGGATATCAGGAAAAGTTTCTTCCCCCAGAAGGTGGCTGGACACTGGAAAAGGCTCCCCAGGGCAGTGATCACAGCACCAAGCCTGACAGAGTTTAGGAAGTGTTTGGACAATGCTCTCAGGCACAGGATGGAATTATTAGGGTTATCCTGTGTAAGACTGTGAGGCTGAGGGTTGGACACAATGATCCTTGTGGTCCCTGCCAGCTCAGGATGTTCTAGAATTCTGTGGTTCTATGAGACTCTTTATGCATGAACATTCATAAATTTGCTCAGAAGAGGCCACACATGGTCAGTTGCTACTGACGGATTCCGGAGTCCTTTTAGTCAACCTCCAAAATTATCTGAAGCATGGAAACTAATTTTTCTCCACTTCAGAGTTTATCCTCTTCCCATCTTATTTTTATACAGTGATGCTGTAATTTTTAAGACCTGCTATATCTAGAATCAGCTGCACCACCTGGCTGCTTAGCCAGCAGTTCACAAACTAGCCTTGTAAAATCAGACTCTTTGAAAACATGCTTGTTAAAAAAGCAGGCTCCCTCACAAGCTTTCTAGTGCACTGAATTCCCACTGCAACCCAATGTGTTCTTTTATACCTCTGAAATGGCTGGTGATTTCGGAGGGAGTCAGTGATATGCTGGTTCTGTAGAATTACAACCCTAACAGCTGTAACATCACTAAAAGGATTATTGCAGAGAAAGGCTCTGTCGTAAATGAGGTGTACAAAGACTGGAACCTGCAGCTGCATCTTCCTAACTGTGCCTGCTGCCAAAAATGATACTCCCTAGGAAAGTCCTACTCTCTCCTCATGTCTAGTTTTTTTTCAAAATAGCCAAATTTTTGAAAGTTTAGGAATAAAGAGTATGAGTAAGAATTTTTTCTTGGCTTCTAAAGTGGTGGAGTTTCAGATGATGAAGTCCTTGACAGATGAATTGCTGTAGTGAGATGTCTGAGGGTTAAAGACACAGTTCTGTTCATGTCTCCTCTGTCCCTCTATGGGGAGATATTCCCCACTAGCCAAGGACAGTAAGGCTGGGAGGACTCTGTGTTCACTTCAGAGTCCTGTTTATTAGACAAGATATTGATGAAAGTAATTTTTCACTAAAGAAGTATATTGGAAACTCCCAGCACACATATCTTCTGCAGCTTGGGCTTCAGCAGGCAAATTTCTCTTTGAAGGCTGAGAGTGACAGACAAGGGCTGCTAAACTGTTGGAGCCAAAGGAATGAATTTAAATTTAAGAGCTGCCAGGCAAGGCATAGAGTGGGGACATGTAATAGTAAATGAGTGTTGACTGTGATTAAGCCAGATATATCTCCACATTGATGCTTAGGGTGTTCCCTTCAGTCCCCAAACCCTCTCCCTTTCCAGCCTTTGCATCCAGCATTTTGGGTTTGGGATGAAATCACCTCCAGACACTCTGTTTAGGGTGTAGTTTGCTTTTTTTGATGGGTTATAAGCATGTCCAGAAGATGCTTTCTAGACTAGAACAATCAAGGGACATGGTCAGAAGGTTGCATGTTTTGAAGTTGCCCTCTCCAATTCCACTGAGAAATGGCAACACAGGTGCTCAGCCCAGCCAAAATTATGTCAGTGAGACCTCATCCTGAATTGCAACTACAAAGAGAGCTCTGATGGTAAAACCACAGGTAAGGCAATGGAAGAAAGCAAGCAGACATATTCCTGAGCTTAATTTTAGCATAGTATGGCCATACATACCCAAGCAGTTCTGGGCTTCTGAATTTTAAATGTTTGAGAAATTTGGGTATTTTGTTATGAAAAAAAAAATCCATAAACAAAATGAAGTTTCGTTTTCATGCAGAAAGTTTTATTCATATCAGTCTGAATGGAAGAGAAGTTGAATCATGATGATGTTTCTTCATAAGAAATTCTTTGCTTCAGACTTAAAAGTGTTTTGTCAAGTTCCAAGGGTTAATTACATATTGTTACTCTGTCTCTATAGGCCTTATTACACTTGGTCTCCAACTACAGCATGGTGCTCTCAAGACAGAAATTAATTTTTTTTCAGACAAATAGAAACTAAAAAGAAGAAAATGCCTGTTTTGCAAATTCTTGTCCAATACAAATTCCTGCCCATTTTTCATCTGTATGAGTAATAGTGGATCCATAACATACTTTGAAAAATAGTGATCCATTTAAAAATTATGTGGTTTTATATTCTTCTTAATGCTGCTGTAAGGATTTGACTAGGGAAGATGTATTTTTTCAGAGCACAATTTCAAATTGGCATCGAGCTGAAAGGATCAATAATAAATTCCAGCTCAAACTGTGAATCTTCTGATGCTTTTCTAAATGAAATCTGCATGTGTCAGGGGTATTTTTATCTCTCTGACACAGAAATCATGTTTTTCAGAAGCCTTGGCTGCAGAAATAATGGCTTGATATAAAAGAACAGAAAAGGACAAGATATTTTAAACATATAGTGGGAAACATCCTCCAGTGGTATAAGAAGGTACAAATCCCCTTGATCTCAGTCAAACTGCACCAGTATTCACTGCCTGAACACCTGACTGATGAGAAATATTCCAGATACCATGTTGTTCAGGTTCCATGCTATTTGATAATTAACATTCTTTGTAGAGTATCAGCCCACAAGCCCATTCAGCTTGACAGGTTCGTGAGAACGCTCTTTGTAATTTTTCAGAGTCATTTGTATCTCCTGATCTTAATAGTGACATGTAGTCATATGCAAAAAAAAAAAAAAAAAGCCATTTTGCTGCTTTGGATGAGAGGGGAAACCTTTTCTGGAGAAAGTTTTATTAATGCCCAAATTTATAATATCTCATAAGTGAGGTGCAGAACTGAAGTTATTTTTTTTACTTTTACAGACACAGATTTTTTTTTTCTGGCTAAGCATGGGTATGAAGTAAGATTATGTGCAATGAGTAGGTTTCAGCAGAATCATATCATATGTCTTAGTATATCCTATTTTAACCATGCAATTATGAGCAAGCTTCCTATCCTGAAAAAGAAACAAACAAAAAATTGCAATTAGCACATAAGTTATTTAAAGTAGTTCTATCTAAGGGAGAGACAACTGGAAAGAGGGGTAAATGTGAAAGTCTACGTTGTGCCAAGTGTGTACAATGTTAAATGTGTTTATTTAAAATTCTGCAAAGATTTTATTTCTGCAGTACTGAAGTTGCTTTTAAATTTCACAGGTATTGTATCAAAGTTCACTAGATGTTTCAGACGTTCAACAGCAAATTCCAGTGAGAATCTAGATAATGAAAATAATACTTCTGTTCTGGTCTCTCCAGTGTACGTAGTGTTGATAAAATCTTAACAGTGACCTCAGATGTAACTTTGAATATGAAGACAGATACAGTGGTTTCTATTTTCACATTTTTCTGATATCTCCAAATAGCTGTTTAACATTCACAGAGCTGTTCTGTTGTCACCAGTATAACCAGAATTTTACCCAACATCCTTACTTTTATTGCAGTCAGTATATTCCAGGAATCACTGGGCTATTACTCAGTGTGTGATGTTGTCTTTGCTGCCAAGATTTTATCTCAGAAGACACACAGATGGCCCATTTCTGCATATAAATACCAAGTAAAGAGTGATGGAGCAGCCTAAAGGGTGTTCATCCTGTGGGAGCTGAGTCCTGCAACCAGGACCCTGCCCCAGTCAGTGCTGGCTCTCCTTTGCAGGATCAGAGGGAGATTCTACATCAGGTGAAATGTCGATCCTGGCCCAAATTTGATTTTCTTGACTAGCAGTCTGTGTGGTGCTCAGCTGTTATAAACCATGAAACACTCAGGAATTGCTCTGCCATCATCTGTCTCTGCTGTCAGGGTGGAAACACGACTGCATTTTCCTCATGACACAAGTGTAAATACTTGGGTCTCCTGTCTTCATCTGTTTCATAGTGATATTTATTCAAATGCAGAAGAACAGAACATTTCACAACTTGCTATTTATGGCCCAATGGAATCATGTGCCTGCCACAGTTGTGTGTACCGTCTGTTTTCCTCATTTTCAGCACTGTGTGAGAATTATATTTCATGGATGTCTGGCTGCTAATAGGAGGATGAAATCAGAAATCCAGGATGAATGTTTCTTCAATACATCAAGTTCACGATTATGATTAAAACTCCAAAGATGTGTTGAAACTTTCCCCTTGATATCACACTATTTTTCTCAGATTTTAATCTTTTTTTTTTTTTTTTTTTTAACGTGAAAAAGGGATCTTGTGCGAGGCAATGAAAACTGATGTTGATGACGATAACATGAGTAGGAGAAAATAACCCTCTATATTTTCCTGCCCGGAATGACAGACCATCACTCCTGGGGAAGATGTCACTTGCTGCTTTGCTACTTTGTTCCAACAATAATTCACATTTCTTTAACCAAGGGGACCACGAAAGTGCTCTCCAGTATACATATATCTGATTACTTTCTATCAGCTGAAGAAAGCAGATATTTTATAACATCAAAACTGGAAATTGGTCTGAAAGAGACTATGTGGCATTGGAAAATTATAAGCAAAAAAAATGCGATTGGGACTTAGTGAAGGGAACTTCTACCTGTGAGTGGACAGTTTCATAGCAAAATCCCTGTTGCCTCTGGGATCTTTTCTGATGTTATTTAATCTTATCTTTCTTTTCCATTCAGGCCTTGCAAATTAGGAAAATATAAATGTGATAAAAATTTCATTTAAACCACCAAGAGTGATTACTGTGATGTTCACATGTGAAATCCCTACATAAAACTCTTTGGTCACTTTTTAAATCTTATTTATTTTTCTCTTTGAGATATAACATCTGTAGGACAAGGTTGCATTTAGACTCTTAGCAATAGTCTTTTTTCTGATAAGTATATAATTTGAAATTCTGAGTCCTTTAAGAGGGTTGTCTTGAGCTGTGTTTTGGAGAGCGGTGAAATTTGGAGTTTAAAATTTAGAGTTCCTAATGCATTGTAAGTGCCTGAAGATATGTGTGGATGTCTGGTGGTACTCCTGACAGGGAGGGATCTACATCTTGATCAATACCCATTTTCCAGAAGTGGGATTTCTCATCTCTCCTTAAGAAGCTACATCAGAGATAAGCAGTGAGATTCTCCTGCTAATCTGTGAAAAAAAGTGGTGTGACTCATTTCAGTGTGAGATGGATGTAGAGAAATGGGTCAGGGGAATCTAATACTTTGTTTTTTTTTTTTCCCTTTTGTAGACAAGTAGCCCATATGTACGTACCTAAAATAGGTGAGGTGGGTTTCAGTTTGGGAGTGGGATGAACTCCCACATTGAAGCACCTCCATTCTGTTGTTAAGGCACTCTGTAGAGTCATCCAAGTGTTCCATTACTTCTAAAAGAGATTCAGTCAGTAGAACCTGAATCAGTTCACTTGGGTGGCTATTTCAGGCTGAGTTCAACCACTTTCTAGGTTTTATTTGTTTGCAGATTTTAGAGAAAACACTCAGATCCCTAACCATAAATGTATGTTGTCATTTGACAGGCTTTAAAATGCCTCGTATCATATTTAGCTGCTGCTTCCAAAGAAAGCAGGACTCTCCCACATTGTGGGTAAACTGACAGTTGGGAATAATTTTCGTTTTTTATATCTTAGAGGGTATAAAATGACACTAGATCTCTATGTTTAGGCATTGGAATTTCTCTCTTGTTGTTTAATTGCTGTTGAAAATAGAGCTTTAATAATTTCATGTTTGGTGTTATGGGTGAAAATAGTAATACTTTGACACTCTGGCACTTGAGTCTCCAAGATGTTCTAAATTACCCTTTTCCCAAAGTATCTTACATAGATATAAGCATTCTTAGGGAGAAAAACAAGAGGTTAAATGCCACTGCTTTTAAAAAGGCAATAAAAAGGCCCTGGAGTCCCTCTGTTCCTCGTGTTTTGTTGATTTTCAGATCAAATCCGAAATGTTTGCTTGCACAGCAAGCTAGTGTCTGAAATTCAAAGTGAGATACAAACATGAAGGTAGTTTCAGCTCGTTTCAGCTCTGCAGGCCCATCATCACTTCTACTGCGAGTTCTGCAAATAAAATTATGCCTCTGAGAAAAGTCATATGGAATTTTAAAATTGGCTAGACCCTCTAGAGCAGAGGTAAAATGAGGCCATAAGAAATCTGAGATATTTGCTGGGGTTTGCGGAGCTGCACATAGCACTCAGAGCTCTCTGAGTGCTCCTGATGTTCTCTGTATTGACTGTATTTCTAATACAAAAACCAAAACCAATGAGAGTTAAGAATTTGATTATGGGACACCAGGAATGATTAATCCATTGCCAAAAATTAGGCTATAAAAATTCCACAGGTACAGAGCAGATTTCTACTAAATAAACATTTTCTGAACAGGGATATTCACATGTGAGGGACTTTTATTTAGATGTTGATGTGCCCATTTTTGTTACAGCTTTCTGGTTAACTACATTCATTTGACTTCAAGTTCACAGTTCACTGTCTTGTTTGGAGGTGGAGGAAAAGTCCTCTGCTAGTTTTAATATAGATGATTGATCTGAGCTTGACATTTGTTAGTTAATTAGTGCCTCTCCTAAGCTGAGTCTTCATTCTCAAGAGATCATGGATGTTCCCTGTGAGGTATGTAAATACAAGGAACTCAAAAAATTAGCATTGCCAGGATTTGGAGGCTAGTCTTCTATAGATAATTTAGTTAATTAGGAAATGCTGTCAGTAATTTTCAAAATGACATTTTATTTTAAGCTGGAAAGAAGGGAATATTCTGATAAGTTCCAATGTGCCGGTAGAAATCTGAATAGTATTGTTTGGCATAAAACTAAAAATTTGGGCTGCATCACATCCTTATTTGCAAAAGATTCCTTCCATGAATAAGTGTTTCATCCAAAATGCCGTCCCAGATTCAGCTTTAGGGATGAAATTTTCTCTGCTCTGTTTCTGGTTTTTCTTAGAGAATTCCTGGCCAGGAGCACCAGGAGCTGTTTTGTTTTGGTTTTTAGCTCAGCAGCTTGGTGTGAGATTATGTAATTAGTATTGTATGAGATATTGGTGCAATATATATTTTCCTCAAGATACTGTTGTTCCTGGATGTGCAGTGTATCAGCAAAATGGGAGCAAAATTAACAAAATGGCACCTTTGCTGGCTGCAAATTTGTCATGGTTTTGGGTTCATTACTTCATTTTGAGATTATAGCAGACAATATAGAAAGGTCTAGCAGAGAACAGTTTAATTTCTTTTTTCTCAGGCAGAGTTGCATCTTTCCATCTGATTTTTTAATGAAACTTTATTAAAATATCTGGATGCCTCCATATAGTGTATTTTGAATATATATCTGATGTTCTAAAGATATGAGAAAAGCTTTCTTCATTCCTGAAATGACAAAGCATGATTGTAGGAAAGGCAAGTAACTGGGAGAATTACTCCACAACTTTCAAATTTGCGATATTTTGCCTTGGGAAGAATTCTCATGTGATGGTTTCCTAGAATCTTTTCTCATGTTATGTTTATTTGAGTATAAATATTTATATGGGAAGTGTTGGAATTTCTACAAAATTGAAGTATTTGGTGTGTTCATAGACTGGTTCTGGCTGCTGATTGAAATTGTGTCTGCATTACCTAAACCAAAAATAAATTAAATAGAGCTCCAAGATCACTAATTTTAAACTGTAAAAACTAGTAAAAATGGTCATCACTGCTATATTATACCAAAACCACACTCAGTACTGCTATGTTGCAATGAGCAAAATTTAAAATTTAATGTCCCTTAGTTTTTCTAAGTATTTCTCCAATAAGGCATAGAATGTCTCTGTGGGCATAGAGCTTTGGAAAACAAGGTTAAAAAAACCCAAACAACAATAATACAGGTGATAAAGTTAGCCCTTCTTTATTCTGTTTGTCAGGAATTACAGTCTGGCAACAAAATTAGGAAGGAAGAAGGAGTGGATCTAAGAGAAAGAACTTCACTGCAATGTCATGAAGGTGTGATACTAGCCCAGCTTGGTCCTCACAAAGCCTCCAGATTTCTTCATCTGATGGGGTTTCTTATATGAATGTTCACATGAAATCCCTTCTACCATCAGAAAACTGCAGTTCATGGCTGGTTTCTGTACACCTGCAGTGTGCCAGGGACATCCAGTCTGTTCACAGTCATTGCCAGGAAAGCAGAACTCCAGGGAACATGGAGGTAACGTGGCAGGATGGTGGCACTGGTGTCTCAGTGGCTGCCTTTCTAGAAAGTTCCCTGTCTGTGTTGCCCAGGTTTACTTGGCTGGAAATACTTGGGCACAAGCAGAAAGTATTTCAGGGGGAAAGCCCCACGCTGGACATCTTTGTTTTGTTAGAATCTCACCTTCCTCTTCAGACTGTTTTTTTTTACAAGTCAAATACCTGGGTTGAAGACAACACCAAAGCTAACAATGAGATGCTGTAGAGAATCATTTTCAACTGCTTATGTGTTGCCAGTGCCCCCAATACTCCAAAATCCATCTCCATGTCCAACTGAACTTCAAAAGCTCACCATGATTTCTGCCAGCCTTTACTCATTTGAAAAGGGACCTTAGCTTCCTGAGCTGACTGAGCAGCATCCTTTTGGCAAGACAGGCACAGCTTGAGGGGCAGCTGTTCTACAGCTGGAACAAGAGTCATGGCCTTCAGGAAAAAATGCAGCCCTTCTGTGAAGCAAACTTTCTTGTTGCACAAAACCTTCTGGGGGAGTTTGCCAAGATGCTGGGCTGAATTTGAGAAAGAAATATGTTTCCTGTTGTTTTGATAGACCCTGCTGGCCTTGCTGTATTCAGCAGCTGTACCTCAGGCCCTGTTGTGTTGGCTTCATGTCTAGCAGTGGCAGAGTTGGCCCTTTCTATTTTTGTCACAGATCAAGCAGTGCCATGACAAATAAGTCAGCCTTTTTCTCTGTTTGTAAACCACTTAATTTAGCTCTTGCTCTATAGGAAAACCTGATGCAGTTATTTATATCAACATGGCCCCAAGCACTTAAAACTAGTCAAAATTCTGATTATGGCTCTGCATATTTTATTGCCTGTACTTTAATCATGCTGCTTTAAACCAGCACCTGTTCCTCCCTTATCACATCCCAGTTTAATAGTTACAGCCTATGGAAAGAGCTGTTATGATTGAAAATGGTCTGCAGCTTCTTTACTTACTATCAAAGTCAATGGCCCTTATAATAAATGTCTGCCTCAAAGTTTGTGTGCAATTTGTTAAATATTTTACAGCTGAGGACAGTGATAAAAAAATAGTTTTTAACTTTTTTTTTTTTTTTCTGTGAGGCTGAAAGTAAATCCATATTGTATTAATTTTAGTATTGCAAATATTCTGTCTTCCAGTAACACCAAGACCCTGGTTCTGCTGATGCTGCTCTGACCACCTCTCTCTGTCATGTTTCCTTACCAACATCCTTATCTTTTTAGAGTCATAGCATTATAGAATGGCTTGCATTGGAAGGGACCTTAAAGATCATCTAGCCCCACATCCATGCCATGGGCAGGGACCAGACCAGGTTGCTCCAAGCCCCACCCAGCCTGGCCTCGAACACTTCCAGGGATATTTTCCCACCCTGTCCCAGCCTTTAAGCATTTCTGGTGATGGTAATCGAACCACAAGTGCTTGTCAGATTTCCAGGGCTCTGACGTCTGCTCTTGTTCAGTGTGTGAGGGTACGACACCTCTTGTTGTGTTCTCTTTCAGTCCAGCACTGCAAACACTCAATTCAATCGCTCCTTAAAAACATCAATAGCTCCACTGATCCCACATGAAATATTAATATCTGGTGACAGTGTTTCCTTTCTAGCAACTTCAGATAATTTTATTGAATATAACTGGCTGTATTAAGAGCCTTTAACGTGCTCAAAACTTGTATCAAGAGAACAAGACAACAGAGAAGCTGACTTGTTAAATATGTACATATTTTCTTGCATCAGCAGAGTAGTCTCTTTTTTACAATCTTATCTCCCTTATGTCTTTTGAAGTCTGAAAAGCCAAAAAACCTCACCTGTAATGTCCAGATTAATTCCCAGACCTTATGTGGCCTGAACACTGCAAGAGGCAGAAGTGTTTTTGATCATTGTCTGATCATAACATGATCCAGGTGCATTAAGTAAGGAGATAATGGAGACTCTGTGGCCAGCCTTATCTTTGACATTTCCTATCTCCTAAGTGCTGAGCACCTTTCTGTCCAGGGATAACCTGACTGTTGATTCCAGCTGTGTGTCTACACGTGTGCTAAAAGGCAAAATATTTTCAGGCAAAGAAAGGAAAAATATTTTATCACCAAGTTTTGAGGATTTGCTTTTTTTCTTTTTTAAGCACTTATGAGAATCACAGAATCATTAAGGTTAGAAAAAACCTGCAAGATCATCAAGTCTAATATAAGGTACAAATATATATAGAGATACACACATGCTACCTCTCTCACCCTTTCCATGAGTGCTTCTGCACAAACATTCAAAATTCTGTTGGTATGTGTAATTTGGCTATGACTGACATTCATCTAACTGGATGTGGACTTGGCTCATACGTCTGCACCAAGAAAAGTTGCTTTCAGCTCCCTCGGAAGCCAGAAATGGTGACATGAATCCTGTTGAAGATATTTTCTATATCCCTACTGACTACAGTGAAGATTTAAACACCGCATGCATATGAAGACATTTCTAGTTAGGGAGATGAATCTCATGGGCAAGTGCCTGTGCTTTAAATTTTTCACAAACAGGGATAATCAATGCAATTAATGTGGAGTATGTGCTCACTTAGAACATCCTCAGAAAATCTGAAGGAGACTATAACTTGTCCAAGAAACTCTGCAGTCAATTTGGTCACACAAAATGCAAAATAAGCATTAAAGGTCTGACAAGGATAGTTGAGTTTACAGCACAGTTAGACAATGCCATGAAATTTTTTATGACCAGAAATGGAAATGCACTCAGAACATGCCAAGAAAACATATAAATGAGTAGGCTTTCTCTGTCATAACTGTCAGTAGTTTATTAGCTGTGACTAGTTTGTAACATCAGGCTGATGCTCAAGTCTCTCTTTCCTAGCTGGATTCTTTTGTGATGTCTCTATTGACATAACAGTCTACGCTCCAAAGCACAGACCTTCTTTACTCATGCATCAAGCAGCCCCATATCTCTTGCAAGAGGATGCATCTCATTCATCTTCTTACCTCTCCTGCCTCTCCTGCAGCCCTATAGAACTTGATACAGGACTTTTTACAAGGAGGATCTTGGTCAAGTTGCTGTAATATTCAGAATTCAGAAGTCAGACAGAATTGACCTTTAGCTGGTGCTGAAGTTTTGAATGTGGCTGTCCTGGGGTGGCTAAATAGTCTGATAGCAAAGATTTAATATAGACCTATGTCAAAGCAGTTTTGACTTCAGTCAGGTGTGAACTGGAGCAGAACTTTTTAAAAAAAAATTATAAAAATAAATTGTGGGGCTCTTCTGTGAGTACATGAAAATAAAATAAGGTCAGTACCCTAAACAACCCCAATTTCCTGTATGAAACCAACAAAAGATCCCAGACTGAGAAGAATATATCTCCCTTCACTGGGAAGAGGAGATCAGTCAAATGTGAGAACGATGGATAATTCTGTCTGAGTGCCCTAAATAGCCTTCAAATAACTTGCTGCCTTTTGATGCATTTTGTGTTTCTAAGAGTGACAACGGGAATATCAGAAAAAAAGACTGAGGTGAACAGTGGGAATAAGACACAAAAACTGCTGAAGATTGAAGATGACAGTGTTCCAAGGAGTCTGAAATTTTAGCTCTCAGTTGTGCATAAAATTTTAAAACATCTTTTTCTTTTGAAGGTCATAAAGAAGGAAAATAAGTCGGGGAAGGAACAGGTAGGGAAGGCGTGAAGAGAGGATTATGTAGCAGTGGGATTCTAGTCCAGGGGAAAGTTTTTATGATCTCCTTTTTGCTTCTGTTTTGCTCTTCCTCCTCTTCTGTCTGAATTTCCCCTGCTGCTTCATTTTTTGCACAATACCAACAGCAGGTTATTATTAACTGGTGCAAGCAGATAGTGATTTGTGCTGAGCTGAACTC